>OENM01000233.1:62405-95298 GCA_900239745.1 Rotaria magnacalcarata
CCGCTAATATTTTAACCCTGTTAGTTTGGCAATGAGACCTTTCATTTGATACCAATATGAGCGGTTTTCGTGACGAACAGTACAAACACCTCCATTGTAAGTAACATATAGCCATTGAGTGTCAATAGAACGCAGCAAAATGTAGTTTATAATCAGTTGGATTAAAAAAGACATACATTGCTTATTTTAGTCATAAACGATTGCCCTTCACGCCTATCATAGGTTCTTGTAGAAAGAGAAGTTGTCGATTCTTCGTGATTCACAGTTTCTTACTGTCTAGCTGTACTTTGCCTGGCACTAATTGAATTCTTTGAGACGCTACTGAAATGTATGTTTTTCAAAACCCAATAGAATCCGATGGCATTGTAATTGATGAGTTTTGAAAATCTATAGATAGGACTAGGGGTGACACTTTATGTTAATTTAATATTGCGTGTTAAGCAAAAGCACTTAATTAACTCAAATTAAAATCAACGGTTCACCCCTAGATAGGACCCGATTGACTCTGATTGCTAAATTAGAAAATTCACTACAGCATTGTGTTTTCAAGGAATCGCGAAACAAAGTCAAATTTTGGCTAATTTTTTCTTCAAAATAAAGATGTCGAAAACACTGATCTACGTAAAGTATGAAACAAGAGGATCGCGTAGGTCAAAAACTTTCTCATTTCCTCATTATCAAAGGTGACAGAAATTTCCAATTGTACGAGTTTTGGTGCAAGTTACATCGAAGAATATTGATATCTTAATTGTCTATAGAATATGAGCGATCACTTTGTCTTACTGTACTAAGCAAAAACAAATGAATCCTTTATCTTTAGGAAACAGCGATCAGTAAATCATTTATCTTAATTCTTTAATATAAAGGAAATTAAAGATAAATGATCTCCACTATTTTAGAGCAGTTTCTAGCGTGCCAATCGGACTCATGCCGCTGCTTCTAGCAGCCAGTCAAGTTTTCTAGGTGTTCTAACTTGGAAAAGTCGAAGAATTGTTCTGGGCTCAATCAGTCGAAAACTTCTTGGGGACCTGATTATGTACCAGAAAATTGTTCGATAATCTGGTTGATATGGTAAAAGTTGTCAGAAACTTTATCGCTTTAGTGTCTTGAGAAATGAAAATGTGGAATTCCGAAGCTCTATTTGTTGTTTACTTGAGATAAATGTGAAAGGGCTTCAATTAACTTAACAAATAAATCATCCAAAACGATTACAACTTTTTATAGCTGATACGAGTGCTCGTATATTTAATCATGTGGGAAATGCGTCCATGTATTGCTATTATTCAAGCAATTTATTAGATTCATTTAATATTGTGAGACTGAAAACGTTTTTTCCATTGTGAACTACATTATATCTTCGCTGCATCAATTCTTTTCTTCGAATGATAATATGCGACACACGTTATATGAAGTGTAAATATTATTTTATTCTCTCAATCGTTTTGACTACCACATTAACTTGCTATATACATTGATGTGATCATTTAGGAAAAGTCTGACACACTATTACTTGTTTTGACGAATAATGAAATATAAGTGGAGTTTTTTCTAAATTTGGAATTCAGCTATTTCATAATTTTACATGATCCTCATCCTACTCTTACTCTATTAAATGAATAATGGGTTCGACCTACTGAATGGCATCTACAATAATACTATTTCTTTATGCATTGAATGCCTAAACTTGCCATATTTAGACTATGTAGTGAGGGTGTACAGAGTTTTAGAATAATATAACCATCGTTATTGCTTACGTGCCTTTCCTCTATACTATAGAAATCTATCCAATAATCTTTGACTTTGTTGTCTCCATCTCACTCGCCATTGCTAGAACGAAAAGGACGTAGGCGAAAACCTCGATTTAAACCGACAAACGTGTATATTTTCTTCGAAAGTATACAGGAGTTTAATAAAAGCCTGCTTCTTTGCTGTAAAACGGTGAAATTAATTCTACTACTCGGTGAAAAACTGCCAAAAAACTACTTAACTGCTTCTAACCAATGAAATGTATTCGATCAAGCATGATAAGAAGTAGAGACATGTATTTCTTAGGTATTTAATTCCATGTGATTCCGAGTGATTCTATTGCCATAGAATCAGCTTTGCCCCCCTTGGTTGGTTCTTGATTGGTATCGACTAATAAAATAAGAAGAATAGAAATTAAACTATTGTAATTTTTCGAGCGTAAATAATTGTAGCACTATCACTTTTCCCATTCTACGCTGCTAATTTCCTCTCTTTTACTTTTTACATCAAATATAATCGTATATTAAAGCCAACTCCCGCATTTAATTCTTATTTTTCAATTTTCTATGGCACCCAATATGTAGTACATTAATTTTTTGATTACGGTAACACTTTTGAATATCATTAACTTTTTTTTATGGCGAATAGTCATACTATTCATTTCGTTTCGCCTTCTCTAGAATGACGATGTTTGATAGAAATCTTATTGTTATGATATTAAAAATCGAAAAGACCTTATAAAAATTCTATTCCAACAATTTACTCGTAATATACTTTATTCCTCAGAGTAAACATATTATTCAAATTAATTTAATCAATTCTATAAGAAAAAAGCTTCGAACACCTTTATAAATCAGACTTTATTAATCATGCATAAAAGAGTGAGAGAGAGAGAGATAAAAGAAGCATGAAATGATCAGATTTTAGTTTCCAAATCAACTATGTTTATATTAGCTGATGTGACACCTCATCCATCATTACTGTTTTTGATCCTAAGAAAAATTTCTGTTCAATAAATAATCATCGATTTCAAATGATAGAAATTGGCGTACTACCGGGGAAAAGAAAGATATAATATTGCGACGAAGAAGAAGAAGAAAAATCCAACTGTTTTCTTTAATTTCTTTTTTCTTCGATCTTACATCGCATGAATATAATCTGAAATTGAGCAGATGAACAAACGTACGCGAGCGATTGTTTAATGTCTCAGTGTCACATAAAAAAAAGCGAAAAAGGAAATCTCTCTACGTTGATCTTCATAGACTAAAATCACTATTCCACTGTGAACAATCGATCAGGCACCTAAGGATGTAATTATATGGTTATTTACTAGTTAAGGTGTAGACCCTTTTGATGTGTCGATTTGTTCTGTTGCTCGAGATTGACAACAATCAAATGGATTGTTTCTAAGAAAAGAAAATTCTGCTTAGTATCATATATATTGAAAGCACAAAGAGGTAAGAAAACGGCGACGTCTTATCTAGTTTGCATTTCCCTTTTTTTATAATGCGCACGGCAAAATACATCCGAACTTGTTTTTCTTTTAAAACAAACCTGTGAAATATTCAATGAAATATTTAATTCATTACGGACATATTTTCTTTTTAGTATTATTATTTATCTAATCAATAGATGAAAAGATTCACCCACTTTTTCTACTAGTTCTTCTACTATTTGTCCATTAATCATCATCAATTTTTCACTTCTAATGTTATTTTTACCATATGTAAATTATTTGTTCAATTAATCTATCTATTCATTTTTCTAAAAACAGACTTCAAACGAACAAATACAAACGCGCGCACACACACACAGATATATATATATATGGGAACCAAACTCAATTGTTAATACATTCATATTCAATTTATAGAGAAACTATAGAAAAATATAATTGTTTATCTTTCCGGCAATGAACCTATGGAATCTTTATAAAAACGAGTTACTCTATGAACATGTTCTACTCATATATCATTATCATTCATTCGCAGTGCAAAGACATATACACTGTTTTTTTTTAATTTCTAGTGAATTTTTTTCCTAATATGACGATTGATTAATATGACTTTCTTTTATTTCAGTTCCTAATATTAACCTATCATCGTCATTTTTATTTTATTATAATTAATATGCAGACAAAATTCATTCTTATCGTTGGTCTTCTAGCCATCCTGTTCTTCTTCCATTGTAGCACTGTTGAATCGGCGGTACATTTAGATAGTGATGAACAATTGGATGATTCAAGCTTAGAAGACTCGTATGAATTAGATAAACGTCTCGCTTCGGCTAAATTTGCTAGTGGTCTTGGCAAACGTATAACATCAGCAAAATTTGCCAGCGGTCTTGGAAAGCGTTTAACATCAGCAAAATTTGCATCTGGTTTGGGTAAACGATTAGTATCAGCGAAATTTGCATCGGGATTGGGCAAATAAAATTTCAAAAAAGAAAATCAAAAACATATTTTTTTCCTCCTGTAACTATGGACAAACTATGGAACCATTTTTTTCCTCGAAGAAAAAGAAAACTAGAAATAGTTTTAATGATTGTTGTTTAGTTTTGTGTAATTCATCATGCATAGGAACGGATATATCTAATAAAGAATGGTTATATGAAAGAACATTTACTCGTGTGCTCATCGTTTTTCTTTTTTTTTCATGTTCAAAACTAATTGACAGTTTCAATGGCTGAATGAATCGATGACAAGAGATATTAAAATTTTCACTGGCTCATTTTGAATTCAACGACGAGGTCATCGTCTCTCATTCAACCTATGTTTAGTATCTTCTTTCTTCTTCGTCTTCGATTTTTTTTGCATTTCAATGTATCCTTTGATTGGCCTCTGTTAGAACTCATTGAACCGTAACGGTGATAGTAATTGTGTGAGAATATACAACACTTTTCATTATCGACTGTCGTTGACACATACGTCTACTAGATCAAATAGAAATGTCCTATCGTTATGTCTACCCCAATGGAGGAGTTGCCAATGTTGGTTACGGTGCTGATCCAACATTGATGTCACCTGGTTATCCAAATATGTACAATAATGTTCGACGATCCTATTCACCGGAATCGTTTTCATCGGATAGTGAAAGTAGTGACGATTATGAATATCGAGGTCGAATGGTTTCACGTGAAACACGACACCCACAAGATATAGTTCGTACACGAACACCACCTCCTATTATAAAACGCGTTGTGGAACGTGCTCCAACACCTGAACCTACTATCATGGAACGAGTAAGTCTGAAATGAAGACGAAGAGAAAAACAAGCAAATCAACCAAAAGAATAAATATTTCTTCGCTCTTATTTTTTATTTTATTCTAGGTTATTATTCGACCACAAGCTCAAGAAATTGTTGAACGTGTTATTGAACAGCCTCGAACACCGCCACCACGTATTGTTCAAAAAGAAATGCAAGAAGAAGCACCACCACCAATCGTGCGAACACGGTAAGATCGAAAAAACTTTGAAAATAAAATCTACACACATATCTATCGATCTATTCATTAGTGTGATTAAAGTTGACCGTCCAATGCGTAATGGTTATAGTCAACCAGGTTCACCATACAATCATCAATATAATGGATTGACATCAGTTTCGAATGGTTTTCCTGGTAATGGTTATCGAGCTCAATCTGTTGCTGGTTCGGTTGGACGACCAGCCGTCTATCATAATACTGTTGGTAATAATAAAAGTTTTTCATCGTCATCAAGTTTTGAATATATGTCTGCCGAACCCATGCCATCCGCTGTACCGTCGTCAACAATGATGTTTATGCCTGCATTGCAACAAACGCAACCTCTAGGTGTTATGCAACATCCACAACAACAAATGATGTATCGACCATTTCAAATGCAATCATCGATTCCACCTTTACCATCGACTTATATGCCTCAAAATTATAGATACCCTCCTGCACCTCATCCTGGTATGTCTTTTAGTTATCGTCCAATGATGCAACAAGGTCGAATGCTTCCAACTCGCATGCCGATGATGGCAACAGCAAATACATTTTGCATGCCAACAAGTAACTATTCAAATCAGCCCAATTTCTTTAATCCAAAGATTCAACAACTAGTCTATTAAATAAAGCAAATCAGTTGACATGAACTTAAAAAAAAAGTCAGATAACATGACTACGCATTTCATTTCATTCAATGTGTATTATTATCATTATTCGTTTGTTTTTTGTAGAACAATATTTATATTTAAAATTAGATTTTGTTTCAAATAAAAAGAATTGTAATTCTTTTTTGTTTCAATAAAAACAAACAGGATTGTTTAAAGAACATATTTATAACTCTATAAGTATAGATTCTATTTTCGAAATTTATACACATATTTATAGAACTTTTTTCATAAACGCACTTGAAACAAATACATTTGATATTCCGTCGTGTATAGATGTCGCTTTCTGTAAAATTAAATTGTAAAATTGAATATTTTCTCAAGATTTTCAATTATTTATTTCCAAAAATCGAATTGAATTTCATTTTCTTTGAATTCTTTTATCTCTGCCTCATTATTCAGTTCAATATGAGTGTATTGTTCACCGAAACAATATGGTCGGCAATCGACAACTAAAATTCTTTGTTTTGCCTGGTTTATTCTCTATACATTCGAACACTTGTCTGATCTCGTCTTTTGAATAAATATAATATATAAAAATAATTATGCCTGCCACACGGGATGATGACGTTTATCAAGCTAAATTAGCCGAACAAGCAGAACGTTATGAAGGTAGTTTTCCAAAGAATTTTCCAATTTCGATTCTATATATATATATATTTTTTTTTGACTAATAGAAATGGTTGAATCCATGAAACGAGTAGCTAAAATGGATCAAGAATTAACAGTTGAAGAACGTAATTTACTTTCTGTTGCTTATAAAAATTTAATAGGCGCACGACGAGCATCATGGAGAATTATTTCGAATATCGAAAGTAAAGAAGAAAGTAAAGCAGGAAATAGTAAAACTGCATTTACCAAAAAATATCGCTCTCAGGTTTGCTTTTCTTTATATGTTCATGATATGTAAACAATAGACTTTTATTAGGTTGAAAAGGAACTACGTGATATATGTCAAGATATTCTTGATTTACTCGATAAACATCTTTTACCAAATGCTGTATCAGGTGAAAGTAAAGTTTTTTATTTGAAAATGAAAGGTGATTATCATCGATACAAAGCTGAATTTGCCACACAAGAAGATCGTAAAGAAGCTGCTGAAAGTTCTCTTATTGCCTATACAAAAGCCAATGACATTGCTCAAAACGAGTTGCCACCAACACATCCAATTCGACTCGGTTTAGCATTGAATTTCTCGGTATTTTATTATGAAATTCTCAATACACCAGAACGTGCTTGCCGATTAGCTAAACAAGTAAAATGTTTTATTTTTCGTAGAATTTTTCTTTTAATTCAATTTTCTTTTTAAGGCTTTCGATGATGCAATTGCCGAATTGGATACACTCAATGAAGATACATACAAAGGTATGAATTGACGCGAGAAAAGAAAACTGTTTTGCTCTCGAATTGTTTTGTATTTTTATTTGTTGTTGCTTATAGACTCAACATTGATTATGCAACTCTTACGTGACAATCTCACATTATGGACAACCGATATGCCGGGTGATAATGATAATGCCCAGAATGAAGTACAAGATGTTGATGATGATCAAAAGTGAATGAGTTTGATGTTTAAAAAACACAACAACAAAAATTATTCTTTTTTTCTCTTTCGTCTCAATCTCTCACGTTTTCTCTTTTTTTTTCTCCATTTATTATAAAAACTACAAAACGTTTTTTTTCTTTCTTGTGTGTGTGTATTCAAACGAGAATCTCTTTCTATTATTGTAAAACGATGAGTGTGAGAATGATGATTATTTAATTTGAAACAAACAATTGATGACGAGTAGATATGACTAGTCAGGAACTCTTCTCGTCTGATTTCTTTTTGTTTTCCTTTGACACAGACACATACAAAAAACACACACATTCCTAATTTATCTTTCAATTGACAAATCTTTTATGCGATTATGTACACTTCCTGCACGTCAAAAAGAACTTTTCCCTGTGTTTGTCTTCATGTACTCCTATATATTATAAATAAACAAGTGTGTCTATGTTACCACCAATGCTGCTTTTTCAGTTATCACATTCAGTTTTTTTCCTTCTATTGAATAAAACACCAGAAAAAAAGAACAAAGAGATGTAGAATCAGTTAAGCAGAGTGTGGCCGCAATCTCAGCGGAGTTCAACTGTGAAAAATGCGGCAAAGCTGCTCTTGCGAATCACAAGGAGACGCGAGTTCTTTTTTGTAATCATGAATTCATTTCTTTTAGCTCGAGGCCTTCGTCGTCGAAACCGATTCGTAGTGATTGATCGAAGCTGGTGAAATACCGGAAGTAGTCAAAATGTTTTGAGAAAGAAGAACAAGTTTGATTATAACCACGCTTGTATTGATCTAAAGTCGTATCGAATTAAATTGCATAGAGGCAGTCTACAAACGTATCCAGTTACCTATTAGTTCTCTCTTCGTATAAATTTCATCGGAGAATGAGAACAAATGTATTTTCTTGCCCGTTATTCGGCATGCAAGACAAAATGATTTTCTTATCATTATTGTGCACGGTCAATAGGAGGGAAAAAATACAGTCAGGTGTTCAAGATAGATTTTTAATAATTCGATTGCTCGAATGATTAGAATATTTACTTACGTAAAAAATGTGACGTCGTTGAATTGTATCTAGTTTGAACTAAAGTCAGTTCTAGTAGAAAATAAAAGTCACTAGTTTCTATTTAGGATTTCATGAGAATCATTTTATATATCAATCAAAGTTCCTCTAGGATTTCAGCATGCTTATTTGTAAACGTCAGCAAACCATAATAAATTATCCGGGCGATTCATTCTTGCTCATCTATCATAATTGAACGTGATTTAGACTTAATATAAAAACAAAATACTCTAGGTTGTCTTTCACATAATGCAATAAGTCAGAGTTAATAAAACCTTGATAGCATTAAAGCAACAAAAAAGAAGTTCTTAGCATAGAGTCTTAAAGATAATGTAGTTACACTGGCTAAATACAAGGACATTCAAGAGTTTCATATTCTATTTATGGTTAAATAGAAATCTATATTAGGAAGAAAAAAGCACTTATTCTTTGAAGAAAACTTAAGAGTTATCGTTATATAGAAATAAAAGACTAATCTCTATCATTCAATTTCAAATGAAGTATCTTCTTGCATAAACTCAAGCTCACTTTTCTTGTCAATGGCTGCTATTAACACATCATGTTTCTTTTATATCAACTAACAGACATTCTCTTATGATGTAATTCTTGGATTCTATAGAGAAAAAACTACGGAAACTTGACGAAGAAAAATATAATTAATCGTCAATAGGATTCTTTGACTCTAAGATTTCATATTTCGCTATTTTCTATTCAACTAATTAGAGAATAACTTTGTTTGAAAATTTCAAATTTATTGACCTGTAAAAAGTCACTTTCTATCAGTCAAGTGAATCGATTCTTATCTCGTTCAAGTCAAAGAAGCGTATAGGCGATTTAGATCAACACAATGGTATGTTAGCTTTTTATTGATCATCGTTTTTTCTATCCTTGAAAGATGATTATTCTCTCTCATTTCCAATATTCATCATATCAAATAACTGCATATGTTTGACTATATGCAAACATTATACTGACTTAAAGTTGTTAATATGAACGGATAGAAAATGAATATAACAGATGTAAAATTGTTCACGAGACCAAAAACGCAGTCGGCATTCACATGAATATAAGTCTGTCTATTTAGTCATCGTTATTGTCTTTCAGTGACATTTTGTCTGGTTTGTACACGACTCTAGGCAACCTATGCTTGGCTGCTATCATCATAAGCGACCTCCCGCTATTATTAACATCGGAAGCGCTATGCGTCTTAAATGTTAGGCGATTACATATGTGTATACGTCGAAACAAACGGTGTTATAAATAATTATAGCAATTATGATAGACGTTCATATATATATATATATATATATCGATTAAAAAAAAGAAAGCCGCATTGTCAAATCAATGTAATAATAAAAACATTAAAATAATCGTTTGAAGTCCGCCTTGAGAAAGTTGAGTCAAGCGTAGAAAAATCGATTTATCAATTACATGATTAAAACAAAAGAGAGAATAAAATAAGTTAGGGTTATTATTCGTGAAAAAAACAACAACAATAACTTTGTCTAGGGTAAGTAAATATTAGTTCTCATGTATGTCATGAGAAGAAAAACTCATCAAATGCTAATAAATTTCGAAATTAATCCATCTTTGTAAATGTTGCATGCTATGTCTCGACGATGAGATAGGACCCAATTGATTACAAACTTTAATGATCTATCAGCACGCTAGGCCAGAAGTTCTACTGTCATATGTGCTCTTGAAATATTTGATAAGAGAGAAAAAGAAAATAAAAGATTATATATATATATATATATGCCACTCGAGCATCGATGATTGAACAGCACAGTAGGGCAGCCATAAGTAGAGAGAGATGAGAGAACGGAAGAAGAAGAAGAAGGAGAAGGAGAAAGAGACGATATTAAAAAAAAATCATCTTCCTTTGTATGTCAGTCATTCTATTAGGATACAATAGTAATATGAATATACATATATTATAAAGTAAGCTCATGTATGTCTTGTATGTATATATTTACATTTTAATAGTAAATACACATGCAATCGTCTTTGCACGATTGATTTGATGATGTGACTAGAAAGTAAGGTTCAGTGGATGAAAATTATGGCCATATGTGTCCAATGTCTTTTTCCTTTTGCTGTCAAAATAATTATCAGGATTGAGACAAAAAGGTATTATTAATAATAGATATAGATTGTTGTTTTTTTTCTTCTGTAGTTTTTTTTAGCGGATCAAATTAATAAGAAAAGAAAGAGGTCAAGTGGAATATGATAGTGAATAGGTTTGAACAGGTGGACTCATTAAATTATTTGTGTTATGTTTAGCGCGAAGAAAGGTGATGAAGTGTTTCGTCTAATTCAAAAAAAAGATCGTTTCTCCATTCTTTCTAGTGACATTTGAATGTAATAGACGAGTGTCTTGTTATTCTATGACTGTATTCATACAGCTATAAATGTAAGTAGGTTGATTTAAAAAAATGAACACAGTCAGCTGTTATTGTTCTTTTGTTTTTTGTTTTATTTATCTCTAACAAATTGACATTTTTGATGGTGCAGAAATTAGATGAAGAAAAAAGATTGCTACAAATGCTGCTAAACCTTTTTCTTTAATAGTATAGGATATGTGTAGCCCAGAGTGTTACCGTTCGCGTTTTCTTTTTTGTCACATTAAGTCATTTTAAAATTCAGACTGGCTGTCCGTTTGATTGAGATGCGTGTGTATGGACTGCATCGTTTGTTTATACATTGACACACGTCGTTCATAAGTGTAGCCTTACAAAAGTTAGCGACAGTCTCTCTATTTGCCCCTGCCTACTTATAATTGAAAAGTTTCGATTTAATTCATTTTTCTCAATTGCTGTGAACGAGCCTTTTACATTAAGAGTAAATGTGAATGGTCATTTAATGACATCGGGTAAGTTGACATATACATACAGTATATCAGTATGAAAGAAAACAATGAGGTCAAGCAGATGTTTAAGTCGGAAATTGTCGTTGTTATATATTTTTTTTCCTATTCCATTCTAGAACGAATAATTATTGTTTGAGTGTCAAAAAAGTATAATCATAACTTCAAAAGAATGAACAGATCTTCTAAGATTAATCATAAGCACAGCTGTCGTCACGCTTTATACTTACATCCGAAATTGAGTTAAATACATATACGCGTTTCTTCTTTCTTTCTTTTTTAATATTTTCTTCCTATGCCTAGCATGAAGAGAACTATTCAAGGGGGAATTATCGTCGTTTCACTTCATTTGTCTGTTTGCTCATTTTCATGTCTCGTGTTGATGTTTCTATGTTAATTATTACATATATACATGTTTATTGGCAGCAAGTTTGCTTCCTTTATCATAGGCTCCGATGGAATACCATCCGTTTACCATCATAAGCCTCATTTATATCGCCTAGTAGAAATGATACGAGAATAAAAGATGCCGGTTTTTCTCGAATTAGAAGTCACTAACTGCTTCTGCCATTAGGCAGAGCAGCGAACAGATTGATCTTTGAACATCCGACTCATATCTCCAACATGGATCGGATTGTATTGATAAGAGAGAGAGAGTGAGAGAAAAACAGAGCAATCCACTGTTAATCAAGGTCAGTTGTTGCTTCTCTCTTTTCCTTTCTATCAATTAGTATGTTTAGTTTAAGTATGCATGATGCAACCTAACACCATTGACAAGGTGCTTTTCTCTGCTTCTACTTCTGGCCTTTTTAATTGTCGACATAGCATAACAACATTACTATTTTAGATATATTAATAAAAATCTTTTCGTCATCATCTTTTCTTTTCTTACGTAAGGCTATTTGAATTAATTTATATTGCTATTGTGTTTATATATAGACGACATAGAAACATGCAGCGTTTGTAATTACTTTACTATAGAGAAGAACGCATAGCTTGCGCTTCTATTGTTCAAATACACACAAAGACTAGTTCTATCTTTGTCTATAGAATTTCAATTTTTATTTCAGATGATGTTTATCTTGTTTATTTTCCTGTTTTTCGTTGGTAAAAGTCAATCATTAGATGAATGGAATTGTACGGAAAATAAACATTTTCTTTTTTCGAATGATCAACTCAATGAACAGTGTACAATAACCATTGAATATATATCTTTACAACATTACAAACAAATCTGTATAACACATCGTTTATCAGTAAAAACTCTTCCGCTACCATCGTTCAATTCGAATTATGCAATGCATACATTCAAAATAAACTCCTGTCAATTGTTAACATTAAATCAATTACCATTTCTATTACCGGCAACAGTTGAAAATCTTGATTTAAGTTACAATCTTTTATCGACATTTACTCTTTCATTTCCATTACCGTCCTATCTTAAATATTTACGTCTTGATCATAATCCAAATTTAATTGATATTAAGTTTAGTCATAATAATGGTCAGCAGCGTTTAATTGGCCTTAGTCTTCGTTATAATAAAAAGATTCGACTTTCATCTTTACCGCCGTATTTAAAACAACTTGATTTAACCGATTGTAATTTATTACAATCTCCGATATTTTCCCTATTGAGATCATTAACAAAATTAACTCATTTATCACTAGCCGACAATCAATTAAAGCAATTGCCTATAATTGATAAGCGAACTCAACTTGAATATCTTAATCTTTCGAATAATTATTTAACTTATATTGACAGTGGATGGTTACATAAATCATTGAAAATTCTTGACCTAACATTTAATCGAATAGAATCAACTGAATTTTTTCATGAAATATTAACGATGAATCAAACAGTAAAACAAATTTATCGTGATCCCGTAAGTACGAATTAATATAGTAACGCAATTCTGAGATAACCTAGAAAATGGAATTTGCATAATTTCTTTATAAAAATCGTATCTTTCGAGGGCGCGAGTGTAAGTAGTCAAAAGGACAATTTTTGAGTCCATAAATTATTTTTGTCTAACCACAGAAATCTTACAAATCACGTTTGAGTCACGAGACTATGCATACGAATGAGGTCGTGGCACGCATTTACTATTGCATGGATACTTGTTTAAAATGAATGTCGCGATTTTGAATCGAATTTCTTTTTCTAGGCAATAAATAATCCAATTCTAGAAGTATCTTTACATGGTAATCCGCTAAATTGTGATTGTTGGCTTGGTTCAATTCTAAATGCTTCTTCGATCGAAATAGTCGATCTATCATTACTTCAATGTAAATCTCATTCGGTAATCAACATGTCGGATAATGATTTTCTATGTTCATATTCTCAACATTGTGCAGCGGATTGCTCTTGTTGTGATTTTGAAGCGTGCGATTGTCATTCTGTATGTCCACCTGAATGTTTATGTTTACATGATACATCATGGTCGAATCATATTATTCAATGTCAACAAAGAAATTTGATTGATATACATATTCATTTACCTGAAACAATAACAGAGCTTAATTATGAAGGAAATCACATTGAAGATTTGAAATCATTTACATTTGTTGGTAAAAAAGTTTTAAACAAATTAAATTTAGCAAAAAATGATATCAGGAATTTAACAAATGATACATTTTGTGGTGCAGCAAATCTACGTGAAATCAATCTCAGTTATAATAGAAATTTAAAGATAAAACTCTCAAGTTTTAATGAATTATTTTCATGTTTGAAATATCTACAATATATTATTTTATCCGAAGAACAAATTTATCAAGATGATAAACTTAGCCATGAATGGATTTTAGAATCAAATAATGATTTATTACGCTTGATACGTATAAAACAACAATTATCATTAGGTATTTTTTTTTTCGAAAAACTAAAATTAATAGAAATTATATTGTACGTATGTTCTGTGTTTTAGAATCTTCATCAATTCTTAATCTTCACACTCTCCCGACCCCCACTAGTATCATTACTTCAGTTAGTTTTCCTACGAAAATCTTTTCGCTATATCATCCAGAAACATTTATGTCGTCAAATTTCATCCAACATAATCAACTCTTAATTATAGCCGTGTTTTTCTTATTATTATTTGTTTTACTATTTTTCTTATTACTTATCATATTAGCTATTTGTCGACGGAAACTTCGTCACCATTTAAAAACGGAACTTCAACGTCAACGAGCACAACATTATTATTATCATACGAATTTACATCCGTCAACAATGAAAATTGCTAATAGTAATGGACCACTTGCTGCCAATGAGAGTCTTTACGAACAATTACCATCGTTATCATCGGATAGTGAACAACCATTTCTATATGCTGAGAAAAAATCAACGAATATAAATGCTCCTGTGCTACCGCCATATCCACCGACATTTCGTCGTTATCATTGTTGTCATTCGGCTAATTCACATGATTATCAATATGGTAGAAATCCTTCGATAGCAGCATGCAATTCAATATCAAGTCTACAACCAAATATATGTCCGACAGTTTTAGTTTTGGGAAACCATCATGAATATTCATGTGAATTACAAAAGTATTTATTGTCAAATCAACAAGATAAAAATTCTATGTTGTATGGCAATAATGAAACGGGGTTTATAGCAACTAGTCGCTGTCAATGCAATGGACATATAGAAAATATTGACTCGTCGATCTATCCTAACGCACACAAACTATAATACTTTTTTGATAGAAAAATGTGTATATGAATAAAAATAAAATCATTGATTTTAATTCAAATCGAGATGTTATATCTGATTCGGAGAAGTATTTTTGTTACTCCTCTTGTTGAGCTATATAGAAATTCTTTGACAACGATACAGCTTTCTAAATAAAGAAGAAGCTGCAAAGAGTCAATTTTTTCAATTACTCTTTCTGTTATTATTATATTAAAAAAACACTTCTGTCGATAGGTTGCTTGTTTGTTCGAGAATTTTTCAAGGTATTGATTTTGCCATTTTTAGTCTTCTCTTAATATAGAAAGAGTGTAAGGACCATCAACCACTCCAATCTGAATTTGTGATTTTTGTTTAATGACTAGTCTCCAAACATTTGATCCAAATTAAACATACATTAGTTTTTATTTCTTAATAAAAAAAAATAAAAAGTACATGATCAAATATGAATATGCAACATTGACTAGAGTGATTTGGACAGTGCAAATATGACTATTAAGATTGAAGTGTTGACATCTGCTTGGATGTGTCTAAGTGCAGATCGACAATTTCGATATGTGCATTTGCGTCAATACAAATAGATTGCTTACTAGAATGAAGATGTAGCCTAGTGAGAGAATCAATAAGTAAAACGAATTAAAGTGATCACAGACGAAAGGGAATAGAGGAGAAGCTTAGTTTATTGTGGGTATTTTTAAAGTTTTTGATAATAAATTTTTATTTGTAGTTTTCCATATGATACTTATTTTCAAATCACTTCTACTAATTGTTGTACGATTAAAATTTCGTAAACCGGGTAATGTGCATAAGACATACGAGCGAAGATAGGGAATATCATCTTCAATCGGATTACCATTCAATGTCAAGAATTTCAATTGTTTCAATGTAGAGAGTTTTCGAATTTCTCTTATATCAACAATAAGATTTTTATGAAAATAGAAATGTGTCAGCGATATAAATTGTTTAATAGCCTAGTAAAATTTGAAAACATTAAAATTCTCATACAGATAATTCATTCTTACAATAGGAACTTCTGTAAATTGATTACATGATAAATCGATTACAGAAAGAGCATCGGGATTGATGAATATTTCTCGTACAAACTTAGGTAAGGTTTCCAATGGACCATGTAACTTATTATGATTTAGATTAATTCCATATGAATAATATTGATTACCTTCTCTAACAACCTGTGGCCCACCAGATAGTACACGTGGTCGAGTCGAAACAGCATCTAGACACATATTGAGAAAAATGATTTACGTGAAAAAAAAGAAAAATTTTTCAATTTAAACCTTCAAGTGTTTCAGCATCATGAAATGAATAATCCAGCGTCGGATAGAATTCTGCAGTATCATCAATACGTTTTTGTATATTTGCTAGAGAATTTTTTAGACGCGATAACGAGTTCATACTTTAATCAATTGTTCTATTCTATTATGTTCATGAATTGTGTTTGATGTTGCTAAGCGATGGCATACCTATGCATTATACAGAGTGTTGAGGGAAGGTCGCTGTTAAGTAATAACACTTTAAGTTTATCAATGATGACAGAATAAAAGAAGAAAAAAAAACACGCACCTATATTAATGACAATAAATAAAAATAGTTATATATTTGTATAAATTGATTAAGTTGTTTTTTTTCTGCCATTGTTATATAAAATAAATCAATGGCTGCAGCGACTGCTATTAAATCAGGATCTGTAGGTATGTAAAAATAATCATAAAGGTGTAGTTTTTATTTTTTTGGTTCATGTGAATTGTTTTTTTCTGCAGAAGGCGGAATGCAATTTCGTACGCAAATGGTCAACGGGAAACCACAAATCTATTTCGATGCTATTGGTTTGTACTGTTTGATATTTATTCGTCATTGAACAATAAATATATTTTCTAGATGAATCTTCAACAAAACCAAGACCCAAACGGAGTGGCCTCGCTACGAATGCAACTCGTCCGCCTGAACCTCCTAAATATAAACCTAGTAGTCAGAAACCTCCTTCACAAAATCAAACCAATAAAGTTACGAAAAAGAAACAAAAAGTTACTTTTAGTGAAGCAGGTCCAACAGCAGGCATGTTTATGACTATGGATGAAATATCAGAACTTGTGAAAACTGTTCAGGAAACTACTAGAGGTAAGAAAAGAAAAATTATACTTCGAATTTTTATGTCGAATGAACGTTTATTTTTAGCTCAAAGTACGATTATGAACGAAAACAATGGTACTCGTTTAGTTTGATAAAAGTCAATTGATTATCTTTTATGTGCGATTTTTATAGTACCCAAAAATTCATCTCTTCGATCAACTCAACAACAAGAACCATCATCGTCATCACAACAACAGCAATTCTATCAAGCCTCATCCACAGCTGTAGTGCCTAACTTAGATTTATCTCAACAACAACCGCCACCATCATTTTCTCAACCATTAGCTCCGATATCACCTCGACAAGAGGCATTGGGTATGATGGCTGACAAGAAACGTCAAAAATGGATGCGTGAAAAAGGTTCGAATGAGTTTAAAAATTCAATCTCATTTATTGTTTCTATCTTTTAGTTGAAATGGATCGTATGAAACTTGAAGTTGAATATGATCAACTTAAACATCAATTATCTCCTATGCATCAAAAAGCTTCATCATCACCGGGTATGTTTTTATTGATTGATCTCTCTGCAAATTTTATTTCTCTTCTTTCAGAACGATCCGCCTATCCACCAGGTGATTTTTCATCAAACAATAAACCACCACTTCCACCTTCAATGAAACAAAATGATAATCAACAAAATGATTTAGGTAAAACACGTTTAATGGAAAAGAAACAACAACAATGGAAACAAGAAAATGGTAAAATTTAATTGCGCGTAGAGAAATATTTTATTTTTCAATTTCTTAGCTGAAAAAGCTCCAGTATGGAATCCATTTGGCCGGCCGGGCGCTGGTGCACCTATGTCCAACGAACTTCAACAAAAGCCTTCAGTTTGTTTCATATCTAGAGCACGAAATATATTTTCATTGATCTTCATTTTTAGCAACCATTGTCGAATATTGCAATGCCTTATCGACCACCAGATACCTCGTCAATTCAAACCAATATTGTTCTCAACGATCAAACACATGTACCAGCTGCAATGCGTACGAATCTATTATTTGGTGATGTTCGCTTCGAAGATGATGTTAAAACAGCAAAAGAAATGGAACGTCGACAATGGTTAGACGATCTACAAAGACAAATCGAAGAAAATAAACGTAAAAAGTCTCGCGATCAAGAGACTGAACGTCGACACGATTTTCTACAAGACAATATTCAACCACTTGTGCAAGAAGCTGCAAATCGACATCAACAAGAAAAAGAAAAAGAACCAGCAACACCGACTACGAATACATTAGGACAAAATAATACTAGTGGACAAAATCCAACAAAGTCAAATCGACATGAATCGTTAGTA
Organism: Rotaria magnacalcarata; assembly: GCA_900239745.1. Taxonomy (NCBI): domain Eukaryota; kingdom Metazoa; phylum Rotifera; class Eurotatoria; order Philodinida; family Philodinidae; genus Rotaria; species Rotaria magnacalcarata. The sequence goes on from OENM01000233.1 coordinate 80,900, forward strand.
CAACATACCTATGATAAAATACTTGAAGCAACGGAATTGGCTAAATATGAAAAAAAAGCACAATTAATTGAGAAACTTAAACGTAATGGACATAAAACAGATTTATTAGCTAAAACATTACCAGGTTACATAAAAATAAATGTTTTATTTTTTCAGAAATATATTTCGTATTCTTTGATAGCTGCAAATTCAAATCTTCCGCCTGTTACTCAAAAGGTCATCGAGAAAAATATTGATACGTCACCAAGAAAGCATACAATCGTGAAAATTGAACCGCTGCATTTCAATATTGCCAATGATAATCAACAATCTAATCGAGCAAATGATGCTCGACGAGATGAAGCGGTTAACACAGTAAATTCAACTTTTCGAAGGTATTCATTCAAATATTTAATTATCATTAAAATATTCTTTTTTTTTCTAAAATCTAGTGATAATAGTGTTCAAACCGATCTTCAAATAGCACCGCATAAACAAATGTTTTCTTTTACTCGAGAAGAATCTGATTTACCACCTCAAATACCCAATCATCTACTTCGTAATGGTAAACAAAATAAAAAAAATGTTCGCATACGTTCACTTGAAGATACTCAACGGCAACGACGTCCATCCATATCCACAACACATTCGAGTCATAATACGATCGATGATGGTGCTGGATCTCAAATCGGTACTCATCGTAGTAATTATGGTACCATAGATCTTGTTCATCGTCCATTATGGAATTATCAAAATCCTGAACATCGTGAATATGTACCGAATTCAAGACGTGATCCACATTATGATAAACGTCCGCGTCAGAGAAATGTTGAACAAGAAAATTTTGAACGTACCGATGACGTACAGAAAAGAACAGCCTATAACCGTTGGAATAGCGACAGTGAATTACAACAACAACAACGTAAAGAAAGAAAATTCACACCTTCGAATCGAACACGTCCTGCAGCTTTAAAACAAAATAATATAAATAAAAATGAACCTATTCCTCGAGCAAAACCACCACATGAAGCATCTCTTGTAAAGAAAACAGATGATGAATCTAGTTATATTAATATATCATCATTGGATAAATATGAACATTTTATACCATACACAAGAACCGATGATGTACTTGATCCATCGAAAGCTTTTTCACCGATACCACCATCAAGAGAAACGTCAGCTCATACACAACAAATTACAGTAAGTAGATACAAAAAAATAATGAACACCTTCTTTTAATTATACTTTTCTTTTATAGACAACTACAAATGATGATCATCGTCGACGACAAAATGCAAGTATTCAACCACCACCCTATCATGTACCTCCATCTCGACAAGAACATATTCTTCAACAATTAACAGCTATTAAAGAAGTACGTGACAATATCTTAGCGTCCTATGATTATTAATATCAATTCTTTTCTTATAGAATTTAGTTCGTCGACAACAAGAAGTGGCAACATCGATGAATGCCATTCCAGTTTAATCAATACGACGAAGATTTATTTCGCCTAGCGACTTTTTTTTTGTTTTCATTTGTGTGTGTGCGCGTATGTATCTTTTTAATTTATATATAAATCTATTTGATAAAAACGATTGAACAGAAATAAAATCTTGAGGGTTGTAGGCATAGGTTTGAGTATTCACTCGATTTATACTCACACCCTTCTTTAAGTCTCTCTGTTGAACTGTCAATGGTATGCACACGCGTGATATTTTTATCTTTATTTGTGGTAGATGTCACATTATAACTTGGCAAACTATGGGCTTCAGAGAATCTAAGTCAATAAACAACCGATTGATTATGTTAACTGACTTCCATAACCGAGGTGTCCACGGGGCCAATTTTATTGCCCTGCCTTACTTGTTATCGTAACTCACCCTGTCCTCCCCTGCTAATTAAGAAGAATTTTTTTCGTGTTTAAATTCAAGTTCAAGTAATCTTTTTTATTTAAAAAATAGTTCAGCAAATAGATAAATGATCAACAAATAATAAATTAGCCCTAATTGAAAAAGTGTATATGATGGTATTGCATCATCACTGGTGATCCACCCGTAGATATATTTAACGAAGAGAGAATAAAAACTTAATTTTCATCACCAAGAGAGATAGATGCAATATCAGCACATGAATCTATCGACGATGATAGCGATGCATATTTTTATTGAAATAATAAGAACATGAGCAATTCTCAGGTCGAACATTCCAGTCACCAGATCCCGTAGGATACTCCAGGAAATATGCGGGAAAATCGCCGTATCCTGCAGGAAAACATGGGAAATCGCTGGAACATGGATGCAGTATTTCGGTCAAATATACGGCGGATTTTTCTGGTGGATTCCTGCCAAGCTCCGGTGCTTTCCGGCAGGACTTGATCGAAAATCACCGGAAAGTTTTCCAACCGGAATACTGCTTCCACAAAATCAACAGACGTACCAGGAACCGGCCGTTTCCAGGCCGGACTGTTCGACATGGGTTACTATTGTACAATTATATTTTAAATATATGTGCATTATTATCACTATTCTGATTCCTTTATTATTTTCTTTTCTTACCAATTTGATTGGACCTCACGGCCATCATACAAACACGAATATAACAATCTATTTACCGTTGAATAACGTCATCTGAATTTTTTTAGTTTCTTTCACGTTTCCGAGAGAAATATAATTGCTGTTACTTTCGAACTAAAGTAAGTGTATGCAAAATTTGCATGGCACGAATGTATAGCCTTGCCCTGCCCTGTGGATACCTCTGTTCCGAAACGAGATTGCATTCAAGGGTATGATCAGAATAAACATGAAGAAGAAATAACCTCAAGAATTAGAACAGCAGTTGTGAGTCGTAGTACAGACTCTTCGATTAATCGCATACTTCGCACGTTTTTCTGAATAAAACACACGGTTTCATTAAAAACTGTGGAAAGAAAGAGAAAAAAAGTGACCAAGTTATTCCGCACCACACATTATATACACTTCCTGTTGAACTTGTTATTGATGAATGAGTATATGGTCTTGTTATCGGTTTTCTTGTTGATGAATGAGTGAAGGGTGTGGGTGTGGATGTAAATAAGTGCAGTACAGACACCGACACCCAGATCAACACATCCTCATCTCTTTTGTCAAATCTTCAATGATACAGAAAATTTTTCATGCTGCACAGCTCTTGTATATACCTGTAAAGAAATGTGTCACTGCTGACAGTTTAGATGTTTGTATTCATCAGATACCGTATGACAATAAAAGATCATTATCGACGCACTCGCAATGTTTAAGGCTGCTAACTTATTGTTTTATTTGATGCTAATTTTGAATATATACTATAGTTCTATACACATTTTCCAGTTTCTACTTTGCTTCCTATAAATTTTTATTTAAATTGAACACTATACAATGAGATAGTTGAGAATGACAGTTCGGTTGGCGTGATGTTTGTGGTATTCGTTCCAATCGTTGTGTGTTTTTCTTATGGATAAAACGTGCCGCCTTCTCCGTAGTTTTCATGTGCGTGGTGATGGGCTTTTTTCACAGCCTCATGTTTTGTTTTTTCCCGATTGATACGATCGATATCGTGTGTTTCGAATATTTTGTCGACTTCAGCGGCGGCAAAAGTAGCCAACATTTCCTTCATCACGTGATGTGACACTGGTTCCCCTGAACGACGCACATGACCTTCATACATGCTCATGGCTAAATGAACAAAGAAATTCATCTTACAACAGTCTTGAAAGTGCTCAACGTTGATTCATTGATTAAAACCGACCGAAAGATCATATTGACGAAAAGAATCTTTCAAATCGGGAAAGCAGTTCACCACACTCAGGTGATAGGGTGTTAGGTTTTGTGTGAAAAGTTGTTTCCAGAATTAACTAAACTTTTTTGAAAAGGTATGAGTGATGCTGTGAGACTGTAAGGTTATGGGATGAACTGGAGGCGAAATTATCATGTAGATCGTGCTGTTGTGAAGATTGTTCGTTCCTTTCGCGGTCTTATTTGTACTCAACTTTATGTTTGATCATGTTTGATAGAGTCCACATTAAAGATCTTGTGAGTACCGATAGGTTAACGGTGCGACATGTGCTTCTCATTTTCGCTAATATGCTGTACCTCTTTTTACCGTAAGGGCAAGCGCGTGTCTTATGATCATCTCGCGAGTGCAAATGAAAAAAATGCACTGATGCTAGGTATAATCACAATGAGCAGTCATCCTATTCCGCAATGTTGAACATTCGGGAACTAGGTCAAACCTCAACACTGTCCGATTCGCGGAATTGCACGGAATTACAACTTCTATTACTATTCTATCTTTTCTTATCCATTAATGAAAATCCGATTCCGGCCCCGAATTGCTGGGTGTGGATGTCAATGTTGGTGTTGCATAAGTGTGGGCGTGAATGTCAGTGTGTGTGTACTGAATTCTGGAATTGAGTTGGAAGTGATAAACGGAGTTGCTGGAATTAGATGGAACTGACTCCGGAATGTTCAACATTGCGAAATAAGATGTATTCTCATCACAATGACTGTCTCTGCCAACTTCATGTATAACACGCATCGTGTTACATGATTGTTCACTAAATAAAGTTTCTCTTAGTTAAAAGGGCGAAATGTGTTCTTTCTTCAGGAAGGCACGTTGCTTACTAAACAGCTGTTTGATTTCAGCAGGTTATCAATCCGGAAGAACCAGCCTCGCTTCAAAATCCGAATACATTAGGAAGCACTTTACTGTATTCATTTAACATCATAGATAGACGAACAAAACATTGGCTCTGAATTCGGTTCATGACAATCAATCACAGTCTAATATCATCATCTCGAATGGTTTCTTCTCGACTAAGAAATTTTATTTTGTGAAATCCTCGATTTTCGAAGTATTGTGTACCAGGCAATAGTTTGGCCTATTTAGAAAAAGGCATAAAGTATAACAACCTTACCCTGAAAACCAGCTGCGCTGGCTACCATCTCTTCTGTCACGCTGACTTGTGGCCTTCATGCTTTCCCTCGTAGATGTGCTCATGAGCCTTCTTACTTTCATGCATACCCATTTCTACTATTAATATTTGCGTCGCCTATTTCGTACTGGCTTTACAAATGAAGTAAGTTGAAGAGCATTGTATTTTTCATAAGAGAAAAGACGACAGATTCTACGGGAAAAAAAGAAAAAAATACTCCCGTCATACTTCATACTAACATGAACACAAAAAATAAGTTGCAATACGTCCTTCAAACGTTATTGACAAGGACATGCACAGCATGGCGTGAGAAAGAGCACTTTTTTGACTATGCTACCACAGAAATAATTTTTATTCTGCTCCGCGTGACGATTAATTTTCATAGATTGAAATAAAGCATGTTTACGAAGCCTTTCATGATAACTCGAGCGGACAAAGTTGGTAAAAACTGTGCTTCTCGGCGTTGCTATGTAGCTTTTTATGTTTAAAAAAAAATTATTTTTTGATAATAAATATGGAGTTTCCAGATGATTATGTATAATAATACATTGTGACAGTCATAGCACAGTTGTGTATTCCTATCAACGTTCTATTCCTGCTTAATTTAATCGAACACACTTACCCAGGTCGATGAGTTCGGACTTCGAAAAAAAAGAGAGTAATATTCAGCCAACGGCGAATTTTCCGGATACTTTCCGCGATTTCCAACTTCTTTCCCGCCGGATTCGGACCGAAAATCACCGTAATTTTAGCTGGAAATCGACCAGTGATCATCAGGTTGACACAGGAATCCCTGACGGAACTATCCGTCTCGAATTGCTTTCACTTAGGAAAATACTGGAAATTCTCAATCGCCAATTTGAATATAAAAAACCAGATCCTTGAAAATATCACAACGCTTTCAGATACCGTATTATCTACAAAAGAATCTTTCTAGGTCAGTATCTCTTATTTGAGATATTTGAAAGGTCCTTAAGAGAGAGCCTACCAGAAGATTACTTTAATCTAGCACAGACAACAGTAAAAATGTTTTTTCGATATGAATATCTTAAATGATACTAGTTCTAGCCAAACCATCGTTAGATTCAAAATATCAAGTCAACTGGTTGTTCCTAAGGGAAAATCACAGCAAACATAAGTTTCAAGAGTTCATTTTGCCCCCATAAAATTTGTAACAGGGGATGTGCTCAGTATTTTGAGATTTTCTGAAGAATATCTCATTTGATAGACGATTGTTTGCGCTACAACTATGTTCTATTCTATTTTAGTAAATACTATATGGGATAAAAAATTATCTGTAGACCAAAACCATTAAGAACTCAAGGTATGAAACCTTGTTGGCATGGCAGTAATTTAGAGCTTTTCCCGAGTTATGTATGAAATGCTGCAATGAATTGTTTTACTAAGCATACGTCTGAATAAGATACATCTCCCGAGATAAAAATGCCCCAGAAAAAAAATCGGGGGGTTCAAGTCACACTCTACGTACTCTAGCTAATGATCATAAATCTCATCTGGCGAAATCATAACTTTTTTTTAAATCAATAAAAACCGACTACAAATTCGTATTCAACATGCAAAAATAGTCTATGAGAAATGAATGGACAATGATCTTCTACTCATATTTTTACTGGTCAACAGTATAGGCTGCATAATGAATGTAAGTGATGGCTTCATGAAATATCGCCAGTCGATCCGGCGACCACTTATGAGTTCGTTGAAACTTTCAGTTTTTGTGGAGTTTGTCTGCGTTGATCATTTTGGCACTAAAGGACAAGTGGCGGTAAGACCATTTTTTATCCGCCAATATTTTTCAAAAAAAGTTTTACTGTGAGATTCAATATTCACTGTTGAGCGAAATAGACTAGGTTTCTTTTGAAAGAGTGAAAAAAAAATTATGAAAAATTGAGGGTCGTGGTCCCCTACAGGAACTCAAAAACATTTTGTTTTTAACTTTCATTCCAACTTTGATTATTCATAGGTAATCAACATCACTGATTACGAATATCTTATAAATTCAGTGGAATCTTTTCCCCAGAGTTTGATTTTTCCATATCTTCACCAAATTTTGACGTGCATTTGCCGTGAACCTCAACTTTGAAATGTATAAAGACTTTTTTCCAAATGCTGATACTCATTGGATCTTGAAAATAAGAACAAATAAACTTAAAAGAGGATTACCTTAAATTTTACTGCGTACCAATTGAGAAAAAAGTGAAAAATATAACCGTTTGTATTCATTAAGGCGTGTCTTTTACAGCTATAGTTGGCTGATCCCATTAATCACCTACCAAAACCGATGTAGTTTTTCATGCTCTTTTCGAATAAGATGTCAAAAATTGAAAAATCAACGCACAACAGATCAAAAATTGAAAAATACTGACACTAGTGCCATTTACACAAATAAAATAAAAATGACATATTCACAGATAAATAATAAGAATCAAAAATTTCTAACATTATTATTTTTCTTTGTCGCAGATCCGATCAATTACAATTATTGGGAAAGACATTTCGGAAGAATTGCCACAACGGATGATACGATTAGCCAATCACAAAGGTATATTATTAACTGAACTGGTAAATGCTCAGGTCGACGATTAGGGACTTCGTATACGCTCTCTATACGACCGTAAACGGTCGTATTTTAGCGTTTTAGATGGACCAGTATTACGGTCGTATATCGCCGTGATCGTATACAGTCGTTTACGACTGTGCTTGTTTGACCTGGCTGTATTTTGATTTAGGAGGGTGTGGGTGCGTGTAACTTCCTTTGGTACATGAACACCCACACCCACACTCAAATGTTAACTCTCGTTTTGGGGATTATGTAGCAATGGTATAACTAATATTTAGTCTGCCAAAACTAGAGAGCTAAACATGTTTAAATAATCGACTTTGTTGTCGTGTCATATATAGAATATATTGAGTGTCGAGTGATCGATACGATAGAGCATCAAACACCGCGCAATAACGAAAGGCAAATATAATCACGAGGGTGTGGGTGTCAGTGATCATCTTCTTATCAAGCACACCCACCCACACCCTTCCCAGTCGAGATTCATTTTCTTTGCTTTGTGTTCGTTCTTTCGAGTGATAAACACACGCCGTATAACATCTTTTATTCGAAATAGAATGAATAAAATTAAGTCCTGTCATATATACATTTATATATATATATATATGTATATATATAAATTTGTTGTTTTACTATTCATCGTTAATGACTAGTTATGAAAAGTTTGAAATAAAAAGTTTAGATATCCATGATAAATAATTTGATGTGTTTATCCGTTGAATAGGTTAATATAAATGGATCCATTAAATATAAACGATGTAAAAGAGGTGCAGCTTCGACAAATGTTGATGACATAACATTTTGTAATAATAAATTCGTGTCTATATGTCAGTTATGATAAAAATGAAAACATACGAGATCAGCAAAAAATTGTGACAAATCAAGTTTGTAATAAAAAGAAAGAAAAAAAATATAATCCGTTCTAATTGCAATAATTTACACAGCAAATTTTTCATCAATATAATCTTGTTATCTGATGATGATAAATTCAAGTTTTTGAACCATTCGATTTCAAAATGTATAGGTGAAGTTGTAACTTCAAAAACTAAAACATGTGTAAAAGGTTTACCAAAATTTTTGTTGCAATGCCTAACATATGATGATCTATAATATGTTGTATCATCGACACATAATAGTTTTGGTGATTCAATAAAGGGTATTTTTTTATTTTTGGACAGATTTTTTTGTAATCTACAACAATCCACAGGAAAAAATCCGATAATTTCCGGCCTGAATACTGCTTCCACTTTCCAGCGCTTTCCCGTGTTTTCCGGCCGTTTCCCGCCGTACCTCCACGACCTGGGTTAATTTTTTAATAATATTACGCGGTATATAATGACCATTGAGCTGAATAATTTTTAAATAACTGTTTCGATAAAAAACGGAAAAAATTTAATGTTAAATCAAATTCATCTGAAAAAAATGTTCGATTTTCCAATCGTTCACTTGTAATTAGATAAACATGATCTAATAATTTTAACAAAGATTGTAATGATTATCTTTCATAAATCAAGTTCATATTATTTTCCATCCTGCTCAACCGTTTATAGACATGATTTTTGAATTCAGTTAATCGTTTGTTAATGTTTTCCTCCAAAGAAGTCATTTAGTTTGAAAGCGTCGCTAGAGCTTCTATAATGCATCTTTCGAAAACTGTAAGATCCTTTGAATTAATAATTTCAGATGTATTTTGACTACTAATAGCATTGGAATGATAATGATTATTATCAAATAGAATCACAACATTGGAATGTGAACGATTATTAACAACTGGAATCATTGAAATTTTATCATTAACATCATTTTCTATTTGTTCATTCATAATATTTTCATCATATCCATGATCTTCTAATTCATCTGAAAACGATATTTCGACATCATTCAGCTTTATAATATCATTAAATGTTGGTCGACATAAATCGTCATCATTATCAGCATCATATTGAAGAATTGTTTTCTCAAAATTGATTCGATTTTTTTTATGTTGCTCTTCATTGATGTCGCATTGTTAGCTCGTATCGACGAGCGTAATATAGTTTACTTATTGCATGTGTTAAATATTCGCTTTATGTCCTTAAATCACTAGATATACATATGACGATAACGAAGAGAAGAAGATAAAGAAAAGAAGAGAGAGAGAAATATAATCACAATAACAAATACAGTTAAAGACATCAATGAGAGAGAAAGAAGATATCAAGGGAAGAGAGAGAAAGAATGAATCACCGTTAATACGCATAAATTAATATTATTAATCGTTGTATCAGAAAAATCCAGGAGAATGTTTCCCTTGTTGTTTATTTTCACTTGTTATTAATAAAATACAATTTATTCGATAATTTTCAGCATATTAAACTGCATTTTTATTTTACTTTCATCAGATTTTCATAGTAAATTCGCATCAAATAATTCATACTTATTTGCAATATGATTGATACAATCATATAAGATAGAAATCTACTTTGTTACAGTATTGTACTTTAACGTTAACTCTTAAAGGTTAAAGTAGACTTTAAACTTTAATTCTTAAAGTAAAATGGGTGTGGGGGTGGGGGTGTGTGGGCGAGTGTTAGTGTTCTCTATACTCACACCCACACCCACACTATCAACTCTAGTTACATAAATCTCATATAAGTAAATTGCTTGATTTTTCTACTTCTCTCTGAGTCGAATGACACTATTTTCACATATCTATTGCATTAATTTATGTATATAAGTTACATAGCTAAAGCTAGAGCTTTTTTGTTCACGATATCGGATATGGAATAGATAATACATGTATTATAAATGAAAATTACGGCACGGCAAAAAAGCCATGCCACTATTACCTACTCAATTTTGTGACGATACCAATAGTTTGATCGAATCTTTTAATTTATGTAATCACAAATAATGCCCTTAACTCTTTATCGTTTTGGATTTATACTTATAAGTTTAACCTGACACATCAATATAGTAGTTTTATTAGTACTGAATAAAATCAGTGCATAAGATGCCCTCGTATCAATAGTATTTTCTTATTTAATACTAATACAAGTGACAATTGTCATTGGTTACAACATATACATTTATTGTTTTCTCCATTTACTGACTTTTAGTGCTATATAATATACTCAATATAGATTTTCGAGCACAATTTCTTTTTTACCATGACTACGACCTGAATTAATGATATTTTTCTCTNCAAAACCGTTGAAAACTATTGAAAAATGTTCTAGATAACGTTATCAGTTAGTTGAGTATAGAATATCTTATACTGTTTCAAACTGCTGCAAAACTCAATTTTTCACTTGAATATAGACACAGGAAGTGATGGCTGAGAAAATGACTCATTTAGCTAATAGTTATTTTTGAAAGTAGAAAACCAGTATTACTGGTCACCAGTATACTGGTTTACCAGTATGACCAGTACCCAGTATACTGGTACTGGTGCATCCCTACGTGCTGCCACTGAACTGTTTGCACATAAAAATAAACGATTTGGTTAAAACTTTCACGGTCTTTGTCATGCACTAGTAGGTATTGCGAGGAATTACATAAATCATTTTGCAGTCAAATTCTTCGCTGACAAGAAGGAAAACAAATTTTAATTGAAAATCGGAAAACAACAGTCTATCAACGGACAAAAACGTTTTTCTAAATGTAGAGCATACAAATCTTCATCGACTGATGTTTCTTTCACTGTTTTAAACTAAAATTGTTCAGTAAATAAATAGGAAATACTAAAAAGTGTCTTGATATTATGTGCGCTGGGAAAAAACTGTTTAGTTGGTAAACAATCCAAAACGCATGTGATATTGAAAATGTTTTCAGGCTACATAGTCCATAATACGACCTATTTAATGGTGAAGAAATCAGGCATAAATTAATAAATACCGCTGAGTTACAGAAAAAACAAAAATTTCTTAAAATCGATTCCTGCATAACATATTTCAAAAGTCGTTTTGTTTCTACTCGATCTTAAGTCCTATTCGCGTTTCAAAATCGTTTTTCTTGTACTACCTCTCGTAGCGGATAGTAGAAATTCCGCTCGAAGTATATAGCTCAAATAGTTTAAAAAAAAAGTTTTTATTATCATCTAGGAGATCTATGGAGGTTCAGGAGTATAGTTCTCTAGTTTTTCTGTCTTCTTCAAAGTGTTCTTTACGTTATTGATTGTTTTCCGAGCTTCCTTTTTCCATTAAGTTATATGTGTTTCTCTTTTTTTGTTTTAATTGTTAACGCTTTGGTCCAGCTTTTTGACTGTATATTTCCTTCAAAAATAAAATGTTTCCTAATGAAGTGAGGTTAACTAGATTCTTCATTGACATATACAACCACGCAACCACTAATGACATCGATTTTCGCAATAAAACAACGGAATGCTTAATCTCTTATATTATCTGGTCATATAAGATCTTATTGATGAATCATACAAGAATCTTACCCTAATTATTGATGTAAGATTTCAGAGACGACGATTTTTCGTCGGATCTTACATGATCATATACGATAATGATGTACGATCCGATACGATCGGATAAGAATCTGTGACCGATCGTGCTGTCTGATTTCTCGCTCTGNGATCTTACAAGAATCGTACGTTTGATCATATCTGATCTGATAAGAATAGACGAAAAATCGTACGCAAAATCTTCGTCTCTGATTTCTTACACTAAGTCGTATCAGAAGATTCTTGAAAGATTCTTGATAGGTTCTGTTACTCATAGAAATATCATTGTGATATTTTATTTAAACTAATATTTCGTTAAACTATTACGACAAATTTGTATTAAAAACAATTGCATGTACGATCTTCAAAGAAAATACAGTATGACTTGATGCAAGATTTCAGAGACGACGATTTTTTGTCTGATGCTTGTAAGATTTCATTCAGATTGTAAGATCTGACGTCCGGACTGCAAGATCTTTCGTCAGATTTTTTGACCTGGGTTGATGTGCCCAGGTCGATCAATCCCACCATAGCATCTGATCGGAACCGGTCACATCCCATCGGATTTCATAAGGACACTATAGGAACTAGAGGGTGGGGGTGAGGGCCTTCATGAAAGGAGTAGCAATATCAATACCCACACCCACACCCATAAAATGTTTACCTGAGTCAATGAAGTGTGACGCTAATTTCGCTACTTCTTATTTTCGCATATCAAGACATTGTTTCATGTACACCGCAAGTTCACCAAATAAGTGATTCATATTTTCCTTTCGTTTTTGACCAGTGCAAAAAAAACGATGGGAGCGTTACTATTCGTTTTCATGACGTTAGCGGGTGGGTGACTGCATAAAATAATATTAAACAGACCCAAACCCTAAGAAACCATTTTTGACGCAAAGGTAAAATAATCAACCCCTGTGCGTAGAGTAATAAGCCTTTCCCATCAAACAGTAGAACAATCGATCTCTGTACGTAGAATGATAAACCCTTTCAACGAAAGAGCGGAAAGATCACCCCCTGTACGATGAACAATGAACTTCTTTCAACAAAAGAGAAGTAGAATCAACCATCAACCGACGATAAAACTATCCCTTGAGATACTAGGGTAGATAAGCCAATATTTGTCAGTAGAATAAAGAAACCTATCGATGAAGAGGCAAAGGATCGGGAATTCACGTACAGTACTAAACCCTTTTTATTAAGATGTAGATGAATCAACTGTTGAACGTGGAATACTAAACCCTTAGCAGAAAATGGTAGCAGAATCTACACTTAGGCGTATAATAATGAACTGTTTCTGAGAAAGGATAACTTACTCTACCAAGAAAGGCAGAGTGATGCACCCTTTTAACGAACAAGTAAAATAGTAAACCCGAAAACGAAGAATTAAATACCCCTACGCTGAAAGCGAACAACAATCTACTATCATCCGTTGAAGGATATACTTTTATATTAAAATCGTCGAATAATGAATCCTTATGTACCCATCACATACCCTTTGAATTTTCATAAACCCTTCAAGGGTTTAATGGCGACTTTTTTAAGTGCAGGGATAGATCATTACCTAGATTTTTTATCAGTTTTGTTAATGCTGTATCAAAATTATCAAGAATTTATTCATTTAAAACATCTAAATTTGAAATGCATTTCATAATAAAATTGTATTTTCGACAGAAACAAGCTGGGTTCGCTGATTTTCATTCAATATAGCCAGTAAGTCGTATAAGAAAAAGATAATATAATGATGAAAAGTGAATCATTGAATAAAAAATTTATCTTAACAATAAATGAATTAGTTTATCTTCTTTCATTTTGTGAAGATGAAGAAGAACATAAAAGATCAATTAGCGGTATAGTCAATACGACAAGATTTGTTTTTTGTTATTCTTAGCAATGCTTGTGATCTTTACAATCAATTGCATAGCAATCGATCAAAACCATCAAAGAACACTATGTAGTGAGCGAGATGTTAATTTTACAAATAGAAATGAAATTAATTGACCTCGATTGCTTACCAATTGTCAGTATCACGAATGACAAAAATGACTATAAATAGTAATGACTTTCATCATTTCCCCATTTTCTTCTCCATTATCTTTTTCTAAACAATAAAATTAATATGTTATTTTTATGTTTTAGTTCCATTCAACAAACGACTAAATGAAAACGGCCAACAAATGTAAATATATTTTTTTCATGTAGTTTTTTGTAACTTATATTGTTTTTAATTTTTGAAATAACATTCTCAAAATAACTCAAATTTCTTTTTTCATTCAAAAATCATATAAATTTTCATTTAAATAACACTAAATTTTATTTTCGTTTTACTAATAAATAATTCCATTTCAGTAATAAATATTTTGTGAAAATACAACAAATTCTTTTATTTAATTCATTTCTTTTCATTTAACAAATAAATGAAAGAAGAAGAAAAGAAACATGTGATGTAATTT
>OENM01000233.1:95600-110336 GCA_900239745.1 Rotaria magnacalcarata
TAAGGATTGCTGAGTTGACTGAGACCCGCACCTTGCCCATTACCACCAGCTACGAGAGTGCCAATCTTCTCACCCGATTGATATCGTCTTACTTCATCTTTTCCGATGTCAGAAACGTAGAGATATCTTTGTTCATCCATTGCTAATCCATAACAATTGATGTCGGTAATGAATATTTCACCTTGTGTTGTACCGCTACGACGAGACCATCGTACAACTCGTCCATTCTGCCAATCACAAATAATGAGACTATCCGTCTCTTTGTCAAATAATACATCAGTTGGCTGATTCAATTGATTCAATCCATTTCCTTGACCGTTACCACCAGCAACAACTTGTCCATTCGTTGTATCACCGTTCTTCCATTGCATGATACGATGATTCTCGGTGTCAGCAATAACCACTGTTTGATCATCATCAACAAAGAGATCACGAGGGGAGTTGAGTTGATTAGTGGCATATCCATACCCGTGACCTCCAGCAAGAGTCACTCCGTTCTGTGTCCATGTAGCATTAGCAGGAATATTAACTATAAGAGAAAACGTAAGAATAAAAGGAAATCTCTCGCTTCCTTTATCGCGTTGAAGTCATAGTATCATTAGACAAGAACTACTCTCTTTTTCTCGAGTACAGCTAGTATATGAAATAATTTCGAATGTTTCGAGTAAAATTCTTTGAATAGATCATTCTTTTTTTAGAAATTTCTGAGAATAAGCAATTTTTCTATATACTGGAAGATGATTCTATAGAAAGAAAATTGTCTCTTATGTGATTATGATAAGTATAAGGAGAAAACTCGATAAAAATGAATGAAAAAGTTATATTAAAAGAATATTACACTCTAGTAATTGTGTGATCAATCATACATATAGCATATCGTTTTCTCTGTCTGTTAAGCGTACTTAAATTCTATCTTTTGTCGAAAATCAAACTTAAATAATTATGTAGGAACATATTGTCTTGTTAACATCTGTTTAAGAGATTTTAGTTGTAAGATTTCTACAAATTTATTCATTCATCGAATTTTGAATGTTAAGAAAATATTTCTCAGAAATCGCTACTTGTTTTCGGGGAATCATTTTAATAATGATTTTACATACTACGTATATCGAGTCATTGTTTTGTTTCATCTCATGTGTGTGTAGAAGTCAATCGACACTGCTGTGTATTCATTATTTCGGTTAGCTACCCAAGCAGACATTAAAAAGCGTGTGATGGATGCGAAGAGTGTTCGAAAATATTACCTATATCATTTTTGCGTAGCTTCTCAAAAGAGATACTTTTTAAAAAAAGACCCATAGCTACTGAATGATTTCTTATAGTTAATTAATGAATTCGTAACTACTTGATTATTGTATGACTGCTTCCAACTTTACTGTAGTTATTCAAAGATCACTCATTTATTGAAAGTTCATATACCTCTTTAAAGATTCTACATCAATTGGAAAAAAGCACCTCAGCCATATTACAAACGAGAGACAAACCTTATTAATATGATTTCACATATTTCTTCAAAAAATCCTATTACCTATCTCTTCCTCTTTTATATCATTAATACTCCCAATATCATAAATATTCGAATATCCTAATGAATAAAATACAGATTTACATTATGAATACAAATTGTTTTACTTGAATTTATCTGAGAAACAACATGATGAACCTCAATAATAATAAAAACAACATCAACTCATGAACATTTGAAAGTAATCCGAAATATAATAGAAATTCAAATTTTAAGCATTTCGATTATTTCATCGTCAACTAAATATGAAGACTTACATGTTTCACTTTTTCTTTAGTACAGTCCCTTTTAGCCCCCGTGCTTCTTTATATCATTAATAATGTTGATATCATAAATATTTGATTATTCTCATGAACTCTATATACATTCACATTGTGAACACAAAATGTTTTGTTTGAATTTTGCCTTAAAAAAAAAATATAATGATATTAATTCAGTAGCTATATGAAAGCACTAAGTAGTTATGCTTAAGAAAATGCAGCAGACTATAGTAAAAAAAGTATCTCTTATGAGAATGAGCCCATTTTTGTTCGTTTTATTTCGATTTCGAGTCCCTCAGCAGTCATCGAATTCCTAGCACCCGGAAATTGCCCTATCGGATATCTATTTTCGACTTCTCAAGAACATTTAGATCGTTCGCCACTCATCTCAATTTCGCGTACTCGAAAAAAATAAGCCTATCGGAAGAGCGATATACAGCGCTCAGGTAGGAAAAAACCTTGGAAAACAATAGTTTCAAGTGATAAACTTAATTTTTCTGTTATGAAGCTTATTTAAAAAGATTTAAAGACACCTAGCTTATTCAGCTAAATAAAAAGAGTGCTGTTTACTGAGCACATCATTTTCTTAATTTCATAGAAGGGCCTACAAGATCGGGATGTAAAATGCTTTTATTCAACAAATTTAGAACGAATATTGCGTTTTATCATGAATTTTAATTATTTATTAAATAAGCTACTTATAGGTGTTAGCTAGTCACATCTCAGATAAATATTTTTTCCATTTAAACCTTTTTTGTAATTTTCGAAAATTCGCGTAAATATTAAAATGTTTTAAGTACTATTGTTATTAGAATTGAAAAGATAATTTTTATCGAAAATACATAGTTCATATTTAGTTTAGATGTTCAACGGCTATTCAACGTAAGTATCCATGTTCTAATCTTCTCCGCAGCATTTAATCGATAGGTTTCGACGACTCGAAAATAACGCATCTATATGTAAAAGTTCTTTTTAATTTTTATCCCACCAGGAGAAGTTACTTGATTGGTCGAAAGCCCGATGTATTACTAACCCATCGGAAAATTGGAATCCAAGCAGTACGTTTTAAATTTCGATGGGAACAGCAATCTCCAATTGAGTGGTCGAAATACTCATCGGATAGCCACTTGGGTAGCTATAGCGAGTTATGATAACATATATTTTCTTTTGTTTTTGTTGATATGTTTATACATGAGTCTATTTTGTATGAAAAGACACATAATAATATAACGATTTATTTCTTATATATGGCTCACATGAATATTAGAACTTTGTTAATATAATTTCGATGTTTCGTATATGAGCTTGTTACGTTGTATTTTTTATTTTTTCCTATGATCAAAATATTGTTAAATTGTTAGTTTATTAGAATTTTCTTCGTTCACTTAAATCTAAGTAATTAGAACATTTCCTATTTAGTAAACCGCACATTTCTTACTTCTATGTTCAAGAATATATTTTATTAAACTCTATATAAATTATTCTGTGACGTTAGCAGGAATATTAACTAGAAGAGAAAGCATAAGAATCAAAGGAGATCTCTCTCTTTCTTGATCGCGTTGAACTGATGGCATTATTAGAAAAGAACTATTATTTCTCTGTCTCTCTCTCGAATATAGCTAGTATATGAAATAATTTCGAAAGTTTCGAGCAAAATTCCATAGAAAGAAAATTCTCTTTTATACGACGGTGATAAGTCCATATGTAAGGAGAAAACTCAATAAAGATGAATGAAAAAGTTATATTAAAAGAATTCTTCGGCAGAATTACATTATTGTCTTGTGTTAACACAAGCAGACATAAAAAAGCGTGCGATTTTTTTATGTCCTCAACAATACTATTGGATATCTATTTTCGACACGTCAAGAATAGAATACCGAAAATAAAACGAATAACTGAAGGAAATCGAAAAATATGATTGATTGCCATCAGTCTGAATAGCAAGTAGATTAAAGAATATAAATAGATTTTCAGTTTCATTTTTGACTTTTTTTAATGCTACACGGAATGATATTTCTGCAACTCTTCTATTCAAAAAAAAAATATAATGCCTTTCAATAAGAAAATTAACTTCATAATCAGATTTCTACAAAAAGTAATAGAAATAATTATAAAAATGGGATTGGTTGGCTATAACAAGTATTAATTCATCGTGGCTTTATTCGAAGATGCTTCAATTCAAGATACAAACAACTAGTTTACACTACTCAAAATGAAAGAAAATAATCTCAGTAGTAGAATCACAGTCTAATTATGTGACAGAGATTTTGAGTATTTTCTCTAAACAAAAAATTGATATACCCAATACATGTTTATATGGAGAGAAGAAAAGGATATCGTCACATTACTCAATCTTTTAAGAAAAAGATAGGTTCAAGTAATAGCACTCAACCTCAATCACATCATTTTTCAATTCTTAAATTACTTAAAACATATTTACGCCGACAATCTCTGAAACGCGTCTTAATGATTTAACTTTGATGTATATTTGTCGAGAGATATGCATGTAAATGTTGAGACTATAATCGATGATTTCTCTATAAATTCAATCGTCGATTAGCTTTTTAGATTTATTATGCAATTTTATTTCTAGAAAAGTTGTTTTGTTTGGATAAAATTATAGGGATATTATGAACTATAATGTATATATTTTCGAAAATCTTTTTACTGCATCCGATTATGTCATTTAGAACGCGCCGCCTCCTATCAAAATTCCTGAATCCGCCACTGCGTTACTCATGGGAGTTTCAAGTGATGAACTCAAATTTTCTTTTGTGAAAATTATTCAAAAAAAGATTAAAAAAAATCTATAGTCTATATTCAACTAAATTATATAAGAGTGATATTTGTTGAACGTCTAATATTAAACGACGATATTAAGAACGAGTATTGCGTTATGAATCTTTGTGAAAATATTTAAATTATTTGTTAAATGAACTTGTCAATTTTGTATCCCCAGACATATATAATATACGACTCACAAGAATATTAGAAACCGATATTTCATATCTCGACTATTACGTAGTATTTTTATCTTTAAACTTGTTTATCGTATTTTGTCTTTTCCTACCCATGTACATTTTTTTTAAGCAAATACGCGTCTAAAACGCATCTATTTTGCGTCTAACTTGCAGCAACGATACGCATCTAGACGCATCGTAGATGAAACATTCATCTCGTTGAGACGCGATCAATTTCAGCCTGATCAGACGCGGCCTTTTTGTTAATCGCGGTGAGACGCGATTAATAATAGACTCGCATCTAGAGGCATCCACAAAATGTTGAACTATGCTCAGACGCAGTTGAAAACTATACTAGCTGTGATTGAACGCGTTAACAGTGATAAACGCGTAAAAATCAGTGAAACGTTTCAAAACAGACGCATTTCCATCTGGACCACTATTAGACGCGTTTGTCATCCAGATCGCTATTAGACTCGTTTACGACCTAGATCGCTATTAAACGCGTTTGTCATCCAGATCGCTATTAGACGCATTTTACATCTAAATCGCTATTAGACGCGTTCTGAACAAAAATCGCGTCTAAATGCGAACAATCGAAAATTCGAAAAAAGATTTGCACTCCGTTTCAGTTTTGATCTGAGCCGCCATCAAGATCCTAACGATGGCCTTCACCTCCATATAGGTCAACGGAAGACTTTAATTTAGTTTAATGTGACTTGACGTGACGTGATCTAAACGAGATTAGAACAAGTGAACTATAGATTAAGAAACTATTATACATACCGTTAAGCCACATGTGACCACGATTACGATCAAATAGAGAACAGACTATAGATGAATTCGAAATAAACTCTGGATGAAATTTTTAGTTACGTATATTACGTAAATCTTTTGATAGAAATAAAAATATGCATACCTTTTTTGCAAAAATTTCAATTAAAGAATGTATTTTATTATAAAAAATAATTTCTTAAAGATATGTTTAAAGATTCCTCGCACCATTCATCAATATGTGCTGCTATCAGAATTCTGCTTTTAAAATCATATATTATTAAATGCTGACACTATAAATGTATTTATTTGGTCTTATTTTTAAAGTAAAAAAGGATTCACCGAAAGAATTTAGTAACAATTATGAATAACTTCGAGCAACGGTTGATACAAAAGAAAATATTGCAAAAGCATTCATTTTACATAAAAGATTATAAATAAAGTAAAGTTCTTCATTTGTTTGAAGTAATGCATACTGGTATATCCACGCAAAAATAGTTTTATAAGTATATATTCGAAATATATAGGTATATGCAGTCTTTCAAATCGATTGAAATTATAAATCAGTTTGAGACAATGTTAAAATAATTTCGAAAACCTTTCGTTGGTAAATTCTTTTTTAGTAGAAAATATTGCAGAAATAACAGCCATTATTCTGTCACAGGATTTCATTGAATTTACTTTAATCGTTTAGAAGTAGCACAGAAATCAAATGACTTCACATGCTATTCACTATTCTCTTTGGTAATTAATTTCTAATCGAAAAAATATGCATTCAAATTGAGAATAAGATTAAAAGTATATATATACTTTTAATCCTATATTTTTCCATCTATTCAACATATCTATGTTTGAAATAAAGACTACATAAGACTCTTGAATATATTACTAATATTAATTATACCAGTAGCCATAATAACAATCATCAACAATATCGCTATTCTTTACAAGAATAAATCAAAAGAATGATATCCCTATTTCTTTTGAACATCAACATCATAGATATTTTTTCTAAGTGGTTTTTGTTGTAGGACATTAAGTTTATTTTATCACTATAATTAAAACAATTGCCGATTTTTAAAATCAGATCATAGGTTTTTTTCAGCACGAGAACTAATGAAGAATATCTAAAGTTTAAACAAAAGTTTTAAAGAATGGACCTTAAATTTTAATGATGAACATACACTAACTACATGATAGATTTTCAACACCACTTTTGTTATGCAATCGAATATATTAACAAAAAAGTGCACGATGAACAGTTTTTATGAAATAAGTTAATTGTTTTCTTTGTTTGTGTTCAAACTGAACTGCATGTAAAATGTAGAACCGTTGAAATAGAAGAAGTCAGAAAGACAAGGCGCCATCTAGGGAGGAGTTCTGAAGTTTTTCAAGCGAAAGGATTTTAACATGTGAAAGATTTTTCTTTCCCTTACGAAGTAAAACATTAAGTGAAAGTACTCATCATATAAAAGTCTGATAAAAGTATTGGTTTATTTATATTCAATTTAAAATCTAACGATTATACACGTCGTTGTTGTGTTTATTTAAATGCAAGATCATTTTTCAAATATTTAGCAATAACGTATTAGATTTCGGCACGTCGGACAAGTTTATTATTAACAATAATATCTATAAACCATAAGATTTCAATCGTATTTTTCATATCTTTTAATATCAAAATATTATACCTTTTAGATGGAACCACTACGTCATCGACGAAATTCTGCTTCAAGTATTCATTCACAATCAGATTCATCTATTGCGAATGTTCAATGTTCAGCCGAGCATACACATGCTATTGTTCAAAGACAGAAAGACAACAAAGTCGTTCTCATACCATTAGAACGTTTCGTCAACTTTGGCAAGACAGTCAAAGTGAACGAGATTGCTACTTATAAGGAAAAGGAAGATTCTCGAAAAGCCGATCGAGGCAAAGTTTTAATTTTTGGTAAATATGCAATTTTCTTTATATTTATATATTTATGATACAATTATTCCTCTTTTTAAGGAACTGAAGAATTATGCGTCGAGCAGCTTCAAGTTTTAATGGAAGAAATCGGTAATGAGAACGAAGAACCATCAACAATATCTGGTAGATATATCTTCAGAGTTTTTACTTAGAAAAAA
The DNA here is from genome assembly GCA_900239745.1 of Rotaria magnacalcarata. Classification (NCBI taxonomy): domain Eukaryota; kingdom Metazoa; phylum Rotifera; class Eurotatoria; order Philodinida; family Philodinidae; genus Rotaria; species Rotaria magnacalcarata. The sequence continues at coordinate 103,250 of OENM01000233.1, forward strand.
GCGAATGATTAACATGGAAACTTTGCACATTAAAAGTACATTAAAAAATGACTTGTTCATTGATATTTTTACATTTTCATGCGCTTCAAAATCAATTATCTGAATGACTTTATACTTTATATGCATGCTGAAGAATATCAAAAATGACATGATATATTCTCATGCTTAAAAATTTTGATAAAAAAATTATAATTAAGTGAACCTGATCTTGATTACATTAACGGCTTTCATTTGTTTTGCTATCCCTTTTATGACAAATTTTTTTTATTATGAGCTACGACGATTTTCTAGATTGCAGGCAATGACTGATACAGAATCTGCTTTTGAATAGTGATATGGAACATTCATCACCTGAATTTTTAAAGAGCTATTTTTCGAAATTTTATGCTCTCTGTTCACTAAGTTCATTGCTCCTTGATTCTCTATATAATATTACTTTTAGCTAATGCAATTTCATCATCGTCATCAACCACTGCAAAGGACACGAGTAATAAAAAGCGATTTTTAAATATGACGAACGAATCATGTAAGTACTTCTATATGCAATCATTCAACTAAACTGAAAAAACACCAATTATCTTTTAGGTAACAAGAAAAAGAAAGTGAATAATCAGAGTGGGATGTCAAATCAATTATTAACATCCAAAAATAAATCTCAATCAAGTAGTAAGCACTTTCTAATATCTTCTAGTTTTAAATAGTATTCAAGAACTTACAGTATTTAAAAAATCCTCAAATATTTTTTTACTGTGTTCAATAATGCTAAAAAGTTTGTTAACGCAATCGTAAAATAGCTCGTTTTTGTAATTTAGAAGCAGATCGTCGATTCGATTCCCGATCATCAATCAGTATTAATGTAACTCCTGTTGTAACAAAAACGAGTAGAAAAACAAAAGATCAAGTTAAACGAAAATTATTTACGGATTCGAACAGGTGCTCAGTCCATGATGATTCCCATGGCGAAGGTATAATTGAAAATACTTATTATAAGTGCTTATTCTCTACTAATGATCATTATTGCCTCACAACTACATTTAATGTTGTTGAAAACCTCTAATTTGATCTTATATTTCCGGCAGACTTGCTGGCTTATTTTTAAAATGTATATTACATGTATTTGGATTAGTCTTTGGTAACTTTTTAGAAGATATTCATGAAATTCATGATATTGGGAAGGAAAATCAGCCACCAAATGATACTGTCGGTGATGAATCTTATTCGAAATCAACTAATGATAATCATTATCAATCTGATCCGAAAACACCTGCTAACATTGCTTCATCGATTCAATCAGATGCTGAAGAAATTTTAAATTCACCTGAAGATGATAAAAACACAAGTATGATATTGTTTGATTATAGATGCATTGGCTAAATCAATATTTTTGTAGGTTCAAGTTTAAGTGATATTAATGCTGATTTGGAAGATGTGGATTCAGATCAAGTGAAAACTATCTCGTTGAAAAAATATATAAAAACCTATAAAAAATATCAACAAGAAAAGCACAACACAACGATACTGCGAGCTAAAGTCGATTATTATAAAAAGAATTACGTTCGTACGTTAGCTTTCATTAGTTTCATGGATTATAAACTGTTCATTTTTATCTATACATAGTTTCAAGACTATGCTTTATTTATTATTCTTTTCTTTAGCGATGCCTGATGCAAGAGCTCGTGCATGGTTTAGCCGTGTGGCAAAAGTATTGAATAGAAATTTATCAGCCAATGATATTCTTGAACATTCTAAACGAATTGGGTTTTCCAATCCTAATCTACTTCTTGGTTGTATTGGTGACAATGGCACCGAGACAACACGAAAAATCATTCGAAACATGTATTCAAAAGAAGTATTATTGACCAAAGTTGGAAACGAAGCTGTATCAAAAGAAAGACGTAAAGCTATTCGAGGCAAGTAGTATAGTCATATACTAATATTTATTTTGATGGAACACAGCTATTGCTATCAAATAAGTTGTTCTTATCTTTGGAATATATCTCTCTTGAGAAAACTAATATAACTAATCTACGTCAAATATTCAGCCATGTTGTTTGCTCAATAAGATAATCAAAATTATTATTCTTGATCTTTTCTATATCATCAAGTCTTAGTTTATGCTTTCATGATGAAAGTCATAGATTATTATTTCACTTCATTAATTACAGATTGATCATTAATCGAATTTATATTATTTTTTAGATTTTGTTGAAGTCCATCATGGACTCATTGCTGATCATCCATTTAATGAAAGCATCAATGGAGTCTTTCGTCAAGCAAAATCTTACTCAAAAAAATCAAAGGAAAAAAAAGCCGTTTCAAAAGCATCAAATGTTAGTCAAAGAAAAATTAGTGATATGCTTCCAAAAAAGAAATTAGCTTTAAATGTAACAAGCAAAGTTATGAAAACTTTTGATGATCCATGTTCAAGTTCAAATGAAGATAACGAAATATAAATATTTCAATTAAACAGACTTTTATTGATTGTTTCCTTGTAATGGTCAAGCCTTTTATGTTCATTTTTGCATTTTTTGTTTCATTATCATTTTTTGTTATAACATATCTTTATATGTGTGATTTTTATCATTTATGATTTATTCAAAAAAGAAAACATATTCTCTTGCTATTTCAGATGTCTCGAACGACACTATGGCGACATCGTCAACGAGCTAAAAAGTTTATTAATGATGATGTTTTAAATGATGCCTCATTAGAAGATCATCTCCGTGATGAGTATTTCTAAATTTAGAATGTTTGTATTCTTTTTTACTTATTTCTCATGATTATTTAGAGAAAACAATATTGATCATGATGAAGATGTAGCTACAAGTGAACTACAATCAAATAATCAAAATGATTATAATGCTGGTGTAGATCAATGTATCAATGATTTAATCAATGATAATAATAAATCAAAATCAATCGAACATATTCAAGAAGAACCAAACGAATTGGAATACGATTCGAACTCAGAAATTGATGAACTTGATAATGAAGAAATATTTAATTTGTAATTGTTTTCTTTTTTTATCGCTTTTATCTGCAATATAATAGATATTTTATAAATATGATTTATGATTGATGATTACTTAATCAGATTTGAAATGTTTTTGCACTATATCGATATCATATATGTTTTTGAATTTCCTATCTATATTTATTAAAACGAATTTTAAAAATCAATCCATATAGTTTCTGATTAAACAAGCGAATGATGTTTTCTTGTAAATTTATATATTTCCATGAACGACATACGAAATTTTATATTGAAAAACATATGATTCATTTCCATATATATATTTAAATTATCTACTAAAATAAAAATCTTGATGGTATCTATAAGAATTGATGTGATCATTTTTTTTATCATGTAGTCATTTATGATAGTAAGCAAAATTACTCGGAAGATATATATAATATACTTATTGACATGTAGAGATAAATAATTGTTAATGACTAAATGAATTAATTGTTATATTCATTTTAGCGTTTTATGGTCTATATATTTTTTATTTCTTTTTTTGTTAGATCTGCTGAACCTACTGTGAAAGATATTGCTGCTGTTCTGATCGTGCTTAAGATTCGACATCGGTTATCCAATCGCTGTATCGATCATTTATGTCAACTAATGCGGATACTCAAAACTCCAAATGTGCCCAGCAATTTTGCTCATATCAAATCTATGCTCGTATCAGAAGAAACAACCAATTTTACACCAACAAAATTCTTTTGTTCTAGCTGTAAATCAATGTCCGATAACGAAAAGCAATGTTGTAATCCAACGTGTAAAGAAAGTAGTGGCTTTAGTGCAAAGCCAAATACTTTTGTTCGAATACCTTTACGATCTCAAATACAGAATGTATTATCCCGATTTCCATCGAGTTATTTCGAAAAAGTACCAAAATTCAATCGTGATTATCCTTCGGATATTTCACAAGGGGAAGTATATAAAGAAATTGTGAAAAAAGAAAATAATTTTATAACTCTTCTGATGAATGTGGATGGAATCGAAATCGCCACAAGTTCGAAATCTTCTTTGTGGGTTATTTCATTTGTCATTAATGAACTTAAAAAGAAGGAAAGATTTCAAATTCAGAACGTTCTAGTGGGAGGTATTGGTGCTGGTCGATCAAAACCTTCTCGTGCAGAAATGGGGTCATACTTAAGACCAATTGTAAATGAATTATTGGGCTTACAACGAGAACATCGGTTTCGAACAAGTGATGGTGTTTATTTAACTCTGAAAGTATATTTAATCGCAGGTTCATTTGATAAGCCTGCACAGGCACTTGTACAGAACATTGGTGAAGCTAATGGCGGATATGGTTGCGGAAGATGCTGTATTATGGGTACGTTTAACGTTTGAGAAAGAAAATTCCTCAAGAAGTTATAAGTAAATAATTTTCCATTAGCGTACTGTGTAATTAGATTAGTATTATAAACAAAAACAAAATAGAATGTAATGAACATACGGTGGTAATCAGAGAACACTGTTAACATGAATTTCTAATATAATCTGCGATGAAAAATACTCGAACTTTTATATAATTTCAATGTTCTCCAAGACTATTTTCAGTATTTTTATAAAATATGAAATTGTTGTAATAGATAATATTAGAATCTAAATGAATTACAGACAATTTTTACTTTTTTTCCTTGAAGCATAATTATTAGAAGAAACTTACTATTTTAGGTATAACAGTTCCTATCAATAATGATAGTTCAAAAAAAATTCGTGTTTTTCCACTCAGAAGAAATGAAAATCACCCGAAACTTCGATCGAATTTTACTTATGATGTAAAAATGGCAATACCAGAACACTATCGACCAAAAGAAAAATATACTCGACGAGATTTTATGCATGGATATCTCGGTGAATGTTCTCTAAGAGAACTTCGTTATTTTGATGTTGGTAGAGGCTTCGCGTTCGACACTCTTCACAATCTATACAGAGGAACATTCGTAAGTATATCAATATCAAATGTTTATTGTGAAAATTGTTCTAAACAATTTAAAAACTCATCTTGTTTCATGATAGCATTCTTTTTATTTTCGCATGAACTTATTTATGTTTCTACTGTTTTCATTATTTTTAGCGAGAGTAGTTAAACTGTCTTTAGCTAACCATGCTTAATCTTCAATTGAAAAATTAATGTTTATACTTATTTTGTCTATATCCAATATATGAAATAATTTTATAATTAAATTATAATTTGTGTACCAAGCTCGATGTTCTGATTTTTAATTGAACACTTTAATCAGAATTATCGTCATATATGTTAATGAGTTACAGATAAAAATAAACATCTGTGTGCTTACGGAATCACTTAGTTGGTTCGATAGCATAAACATTAAGACCAATAAGGATGAATATTAAAAGTCATTCTGAAACGTTGAATATCAGCATTTTAGTTTATTAGTCTTTTTTTCCAAAATATCCACGAGTGGTAATTATAACATTTATTGAATAGAAAATTTTAAATATAAAAAAAGTTTGAAAAAAAAAGATTTTCTATTTTTCTTACGAAATTTTAGAGTAGAATGTTGGATCTATGGTTTGAATCAACATATCGTAAAGAACCCTGGTCATTATATTCCAAAATAAAACATGTCGACATTCGTTTATCAACTCATAAATTCCCGTCAACAACATGTCGTATTCCAAGATCGATTCTGAAATACAATCAGTTTAAAGCAAATGAATTACGATCTGTACTTCTATTTGGATTTTCATCATTTTCATTCTTACCGAGAAAGTACTATCGTCATTTTGTGTTACTTGTTATTGCTGCACATTTATGCGAGTCAAGAAGTATAAGTCCTGATCAATTATCGTATATACGGCAATTAACGACCGAATTCGTTTATCAATTTCCGTTACTGTATGGTGATCGTCAAAATGTTATGTGTATTCATCTTATTGTGCATTTAGCTGATTCTATTAAAGATTTTGGTGGCGTTTACAATTATTCAACTTTTAACTTCGAAAGTTATCTAGGTATGTTATACGAAAAGAATACATATGAAATGATTTATAATAATAACTTGTAGGAAAATATTTAGTAAAAATAATCACGCTTAAATTTATTTGTCTTTCTAAATAATGAAGATCAATCAACGAATAAATCAACTCTAAGTCATTGAATAATAATTTAACAGATTAGTGGTTTTAGTTGAATTAAGATGTGATGCGACTTTTGAAATAAAATATTGAGACTAAGTGAGAAACTCAATCGAATGTTTTTTTTTATATTTTACATTTATGATATGAATTAACACGTTATATTAGTAGTTAGAAAAAAATGATCAATTTATTTGTTTATATTATCTATAGGAACATTACGAGAAACAGTCCATTCAACACGTCGACACGCTTTAGAAGTTAATTCTAATATAGGTATTCTTCGTTCATCATGTTTATGCATTAATGAAACATCATTTAATCTTCGACTTAAAGAATTTATTAAACGTATTCAACCAGCAGTGTTGAATGATCGAAATTTAAAATTTCAAAATTCTGACAAAGTCAAGAATATTGATTATGATAAGCTTAAGAAAACAAATATTCAATCTCTCTTCGGTAAAGACATTACATTGTACAAAACAATGACTTTTAAAGGTGTTAGATATACAACTGTCATGTATCAAACAATTTCAGCAAAAAATGATTCGTGTGTAATGTACAAGCTCGGTACGAAAATAAGGATTGGATTTATTATTTCAATTATAAAAAAATTAAAACATGAACAAGAATGCATCATTGAAATTCGTGATGTACCAATTAATCGATATCTAAGTGTTAATATTAATGGTACGAATATCACATGCTCGAATATTATGTTCTCAAGTTCCACACAATCGAATAGTTCGTACTTTGTACGACCAAGTGACATGATAGAAAAACTTTCATACGTGTTTGATAATTCTTTAAAAGCTTTCATTTTATTTCGTTTTCCAAATATGATAGAATCATCTTAAAGATTAAGAAAAAAAAGATATTGATTTGAAATAAATGATTGAAATTACTTTGAGATACTATTGTTCAATTTGTACAACCAGCACCTAAGCATGTATATTTACTATTTACAGC
>OENM01000234.1:3090-23188 GCA_900239745.1 Rotaria magnacalcarata
TTTTTGTACTCGATTCCAGCTAGTAATGCCTATGTAGAATGCGTTTTTTCGGATATGAAGCATTTACTAAATGATTCTCGTAACCGTATGTCAGTCGAATCAATAGCTGCTGAATTGCAAATTCGTCGAAATGGCTCAATATCATGTATTGATATGTATAAATATTTATTGTCGCAAAAAGAGTTATTGGAAGCAATTAGTTCTAATAACAAATATACATTCAAAAAACAGCGTATTGATTAAAATTTAGTTTTTTTAAGTTATTTTCGATGTTTTAATTTGAAATGCTATAAAAATAAAAACAGTAGTGCCATAGATACAAAAAAATATCTAAAATCCTTAAAAATATATAAAATATGCAACAATTTACATTTCCGCTTTTTCATCCGCTATTTTCTATTTTTTTCCGCTATTTTCCGCTTTTCCCCGCCTTTTTACGTCGACTTTTCCGCTTTTCGAACTCCAGCAGGTGGCAACCCTGCCTAGGAGCCTTCTCTGGATTCCTGACAATGCGTAACATTGGTAGATGGAAGGCTGTCGCTGCTGAAAGCAAGTCGGACGCTATTGTATGAATAGCTTAGGCTTCTAAAAGAATGCGTGAAATTGCTGAAACCATGTATCAGGTTGCTAAGATTATTCCTCGGCTTCCGACACTCTTGCCTCACGTTGCTGCCAGTACGAGTGGAGTCCTTCGTGACACACTACAGGTACCGGAACACATACCTGAGCTGCTCGAAACTTCATACAGGCTGCTGCAACTGTGCCTCATCTTGTTACAGTTATCCAAACCAACTTTCACACAAATTAATCTATACATCTCGGAGCACTCAATTTCTTACAGCAAACACAGGAATGCATCTAGCAACCGTAGGTATGCTGCTAGCAACCTCAGGAATTGTTTTAACAAGCGCAGGTATCCTTGTAGCAGACTCAAAGTCATCAATGGATTCTTCGAAAATCTCGTTCTTAATTTATGTGGAATTAGGCAGCTGCTCCGAATTCCTTAACTTTAAAACATATAGTTAAATGAAAGTGGATACCCTAGGGGTAATACCCCAAAAAGAATTTGATGGGTATTATGACATCTATGATGATTGTTGTAAATCTGATGATGAACGTTTATGAATCATTTCTCGTACTATTTGATGAATACTTGGTTGTAGTTGTTGTTGATCAATTAATGATAAAACACGTGCGAATGACACAGAACGATTTGTAAATAATGATGAACGGCAATTATTGATTATTTCTTTTAATTCCCTACCATTTTTCTTAAATCGACTATTTGCAACAAAAAGGGCTTCGATATAGTGAAATTATTTAAATTAAACAAGATTTTCTCTTTAATTTCCTTCTGATTTGAGATTTTCAGTTTTTTTGCATGAGCTTCAGCACATTTAGTTTATTCAATCATTGAATGTGCAGACGAGAAAAAAAAACTATTCAGAATATATCTTCATTTAGGGCGTGGATGTGAGTGTGGACAGACACAGGATGAATATTGACAAGCACACCCGCACTCACACCCAATATACAGGATTCACACTGAGACTTGTTTGCCGAAGAGAAGTCAAGATACTTGAATAACTTGATTAATTGAGCGTTACGGATAAACATGCGTACATGGTGTTTGTAGGTGAATGAAGAGACGATTAACATCTCACATTCTTTTGGATTAGCAATATTTGAAAAATTTAACAATTAGTTTTCTTGTCAATAATGAAATATTATTTCATCAATGTGCTTGCTTCCTTCTTTTGTCTTTTATCGTAGCGAACCATATTTTGCATGCGAAAGAATGAAAAACCATTTTCTATTGGTTGTTTTTCATGTTTATATGCAGTAAACTGATAATTCGTATCGTTAAGATTTATTAACTTCATATAATAAAGCACTCATTCTCGAATATTTGATCATTTAGAGAAGAAAGATAAGGCAATGAAAATATTGCCATTTCAGAACTGATTTATTCGAAGCATAAGCTAGAGATTTTCATTGAAAAATGGTAAGTAGTTGTACGTAGGTATTATAATTAGATGGGGTCGATTTAGTTATTCAAAGTTGAAATTGAAAAAGAAATTTTCTCAAGCTCTAATAACTGTGACTAAACCCATATAATCTTTATTTAAATTGCTTCGACTTATTACACAATGATCTCCATTTATTTTATACATGTCAAGAGTAGAATTGAACTTTAGATACGGTTTGTTACTAATTAGACACACAAAATTAGGAAATTATATTCTTTCATTTAAAAATACGTTCTGATCTGCGTTTGATTTAGGGAAGCTTGATAGCGCAGCTTCTTTGAGGCTGAAATGTGGAACTGGTACGTCTTCAATAGCTTCATAATACTAATACATCAATGGTAAGTGTCGTCTTTTGTATTCACCTATTTCGAAGAGTTTTATGTAACTCACGTATGTTGTCGAAGAAAATCGATCGTGCAAGTTTTATACCGAAGGTTTTCGCCCTCAAAAGGGAACTTCCAATTTAGTTCGATGCTTAGATTAAACAAAAAATTAATCGCAAAAATGAAAAAACCAAAAGGACGCGGATATGGGTGTACTGTGGACGTGGTCATCAGTGTGCAACCTGTGACTGCTGACTTTTTTATCGCAATGCACGCCCACACCCATCCTTAAGTTGAACACATGTTTTGGGTAATGTAAAAAACGTTTCAAATTCAAAAATGACTTTATGATCTATGAATCAGCGTCAATTTTGCTTTACGCTGCACAATAGAAAAAACCTGAAAAATCGCTTTAAGTTCATTCTGAATGCAAAATTGTGTGAGAGAAGTAGACAAAACCTTGGATACTGTACCTTATTCGACTGGTATTCGCTATATATATGGAACCGATACCGGTAACCGGCCGGTCGGATACGTACCATTCTGCCGTTCTACCGGACTTCATCGATGTATTACGCGTCTGAACCGGTTTCAAATGCTTCGTCTTCTAAAAAATGTTCATAGTTCAAATTTGCAGAATTGAGTAGAACAAAATAGAAGGCCTTGCGAACAACATAATGTAGATTAACATAATGAAAGAGCCATGATCTTCTTGTGTGAAAACTAGACTACTAACGGGTATGGACCGGAGGGTGCGAGTGCGAATATCTCTGTCGGTGTATTATTTATAGAATATACCCACACCCACACTCACCGCATCTGTTAGTGCTAGTAGATGCCACTCTATGGCATTAAGTTTGTTTACGATTCGCTATTGGTTACCGTCTCTCATCCCGAGTTTATCTTGTTTTGATCTTCTTCCGTTATTTTCTTTTTCTTTTTTGTTAATCGATTACTTTTTTAATTCTTTAGTAGACTCAACTCATTTGTTCTACGCCACACATCCTTAATAAAAGCCTCATAGGATGCAATTATGGTGCAATGAATATATGTAACGAATAGGAACTTTGATCTGGATGGATGACACTGGGGGAAAAGCATTCTAATAGAAAAAAAATGTAAATACATTCGAAAGTTTGTAGGACATATACGCGAGTAATTTAAATATATTTCTTTTGCTCTTTGAAATATTTATATTATCAACACATAGATAGGCGGCGCACCATTTCGGCGGGTGGTTTGAATGACTGATGTTAGTTTAATTGTGAATATTCCATAAATTAACGGTAGAAGGGACAGTGATATACTCCAACGAGCCTCGCAATCATTTTACATACAAACTTTATGTAGATGATTGGCCATTCTCGATGAGATGCATGCTGTAAAATGCCATGTAATGCTCGTCTTTAAATGTGATGATGTCTTTTAGAAATAAACAAAGGTAAAAGTGATAAGAAATTGTCGCCATGCTTGTGTTTATATTATTGAATGAGAGGACTTAAAAGCAAAAAATGGTCATCATGAGAAATAGATCTTGTTGAAGAGTTTTGTTAGAATGTAATTGTTTCATTAAAAACTCTGTAATATTTTCAGATCAAGGATTATTTTACCAGCGAGGTATACAAATTCTATTGCGATTTTTACAGTATTTGCTTTGATACTTGAGCATGGCTTCATCATTGCAACCAAAAAGAAAGAAGAAAAGGCGACAAAATGGTCTTCCCAATAGTCTTTTTACTCGCCTTCAACTTGTCATGGCTCTTGACGATTTTCCTGATCAATTGGAAGATGCTTCATCGTCATATGTAGACTCATATGATGCTCGTGTTCTCGGTTCATGCACTCTTGCTTGGCATCTTCCGACGGATCCGCTAAGTGTTTCAAATTATCGTCGTTGCAGTGTTATACCCGGTCAAGTTCCATATTATGTTCCACCTTTGCTTCCCTGTCCTCTACCATCAGACTCTCGACCCAACAGTCGAATTGTAAAACCAACCCTTGCTTCTATTCTTCCTCTCCTCTTAACTGCTCGTCAGGTTCGTGTTGATGTTCGACAATATGATTTTGTGAGTGAAAGAAATTCCCTTCGTAAATTTATGCTGAATGATGAAGATTACATAATAAGTGTCATGCGATTCGATAATACAATATTTTTGAGACGCCATGCTGCGTATTATTCCATCGACAGGAATGATAAGGGATATCGATTTGAAGAAATGTGTACTACTACCAGCAATTATTTGGACGGTGATTACCATCAATTGACCGAAGGACGAATTGGTGAACTAAGGACGCTTATTTTGGCTGAAACAGACGCCATCAAACAAGAGAACGGAGAAGCAATTGAATTGAAGTCCCATAAAAATCTTTCGGGAAAATGGATGCAGCACGATTGGTGGTCACAAGCATATCTGAGTAAGTAGAACTCAAGCATTAACAGTCGCCAAATGATCAGTTTTATTCAAACGTAACAGGCTCTTTTTTCTGTAGCACATTCATAGTTGTGATTCTATTTCCGGCGAATCATGCTTTGAATTTGCCATCGTCAGAAATCGAACACAATGATTCTTGATTGATAGATCTCGCATCATATTATTGTTCAGATTACTGCATAGTTTGTCAATATGTGACTCTTAGTGAACCCAAAAACAAACACAACGAAATTAAAATATTTAAATCTTTTTTGCCTGCATACGTACTACTCAAGATCTATTGTGCCAGTCTTATAGATGGTGTTGAAACATTTTAAGATGCAGACATTACAATGTCGCTATCGATCAAATTTTGTCAAGGTTTTAAAAAGGAATCACTTTGCGGTGTGTGCGTAGATTAAAACTAGAGAGACACCAACACTGCCTAGTCTCGTATTTTAGAAGCTTACGTATCTTAACAAGGAAATTTCAGCAATCTCAATTCTACTGCGTTTTATTTTAGTTCTGCTAAGATTTGTACTTTATGAAAAAAGTGATCTTGACAACAATCAAAGACAATAATTTATTCTAGCATTAACTATTAGTTATACAAAATAAAATGTTGAAAAATATTGCATCAATCGTAATCGTATTCATAAATTCTTCATAGCGTTTGTAGTTCTCGAGTTACAGTTTTACCTGTTTTCATTTCATCATTTAGTCTATAAAAGTGAAAGGAATGTGTAAGAGACTTAGGCATAAGCCTCGATTTTTCTATAGTATTGCTAAAAATATAAAGGTGCCATTTATATTTCAGGTACTCACGCACACTTGAAGTATCTTTCGTAATTAGAGAAAGATTTATACTCGAGCGAAGAATTGTTTCTATGATAACAAGATCTAATACTTTGATTTAGGTGGAACAAATACGATTATTCATGGTCGTCAATCGAACAATCAAGCATCAGAAATTTATCATCTTGTTGAATATCGAGTCTCGCAATTGAGCGATAATCAATCAAAGATCGAAAGTTTCCAACGTCTCCATCGAATTCTTCAATTTCTTCGCTCTAATGTGGTTGAAAGACGAACTTATTTGTTACGTCGGCATCATGATCCAGTAGCGACAAAGAGTGATTTGTATTTGTATGAAGTAGTGAACGAAGCGGACATAAAAAACTGATGTTCATCACACGGAATATACTTCACCAACTAGCTGTCAATAACTGAATTCATATTTTTTGCATTAAATAAAGTCTGAATCAAGAGAACAAAAATTAGGTGAGATATTGGTTTGATGGGAATATGCGAAGAGAAGAAGTGGGATTAGTCTTCTCTTCTTTTTCAGGATGTGGGTGTTGTAAGCGAGTATATATGTATCGTAGTGTGAATGTTGCAGAGAAGAACAAAAAATCCAACTCCCGTATTCGCACCCGCACAAACTATTGAATGTGCTTATAAAAAAAACGGTATTGTTTACGATGGAATTCATCATACCATTATTGCTTGAGGGTGAGGGTGTGGGTGTGGGTACATTAAAGAAGTTCTGATCTGTACACCCACACTCCAAGAAGAAACAGAATATGAAGGTGGTCGAGAAAGTTATCAAGAAAATGAAGATTACAAAGGAGCAACATTATTAGCATTACTTGATGATGAATTAAATGGATGGGTAAAGAAAAGAAATGTTTCGGATCAGTTATTATATTCATTTTTTAAGGTTCATCATGTTCAATATATTCTTCCAGAAGGACGAGCAAAATGGTGGCATCTAGGTGAAAATGCGGATAAAGAAGAAGAAGAAATCGAACCAGAAGAAGGATCACCACTATTAACACCCATTGGTGGTGATGCCAAAATACAAACTACAAAAGAATGGGGAGCTAAAATTTCTTCCCATCTGATTCGACAGCTTGCATGTGCTTTTGTTTGATCCAATCTTTGACCGGGCACCTATGTATTTGCTCGTGGAGCTGTTTGGGAAAATATTTATGTTGATTTTCGAGTGATTATGAACCAGAATTACCACCATTACCAACTAATGAATATAGGGATGGATCAGAAATTGGTGAAGCGGAAGATCCATCGCCGGAGGAAGAAACTAAAGTTCGAGCGGCAGAAGGACTAGCTGCTGATGAAGGCGGAGGAAAAGATGATGATTAATTTTTATAAAATAGTTCTAAATTCTTTTTTTTTTAATATGAGTATTTATAGAAGAAAAAGTTTATTATTTATCCAGTCGACTGTTAGATAAAACAGAAAGCTCAAGATACTTGAGTTAGCAATATGATTTAGAAAAATAATCTCCCAACAGCAGCAATAGCAATAATAGTGCAATTTTATGTTTTCTGAAGGTTAGATGTAATTTTGTGTCTTTGAATATGCACAATGGATAGATAAAAAAGAGTTGATTCATTCAACAGTCATTACAGCACGATTTTGTTACACTGTATGGTGCACTTGAGAAAAATTGCTTCCTGTGATATTTGATCCTATTTCAAGTGATCCGATAATACCTGTTTTTCTATCATAGGCGACTGTTATACCAATCGCGATTTATTTCATATTTTTCACAATAACTTTCTATAGAAATAAGATGGAGATGTATAATTTTCATCGTTCGATAGTTTCTTATCAAAAACGAAACAGCCAGTAACTTTTGTACAATACTAATGATAAGATTATTTTCACAGAGATTGATTAAAAACTTCTTAAAACAATGTTAACGAAACGAAACAAGACACTTTTATCGCCTCTCTCGAACGATGAAGAACACATCTCTCCAACTTTTTCTATAGAAATTGATTGCGAGAAATACGAAATAAATTGTGATTGATATTGCAGTCGAATATGATACAAAAACACAGTTGTTAGCGAAATTTAATTTATATGATGAAATATCACAGAAAGAAACCTACTTTAATTAACTTTTTTCTTTTATCAAAGAGAAGTGCATATTGAACTAACAGATCTGAATACTTCTCGCGTATACTTCGTTATTCAATCTGAGACTACTCATGCATGGTTACTGATTGTAATAAAGACTAGCGGTATGAGTGTGACAACGATATCCTACACACAGCTGAAAACGAAAACTTGAAGAAAATTGGGCGACTTTAGCGACACTAGTCATAATGATCGTAAGAATACTTGTATCTTACCTCATCTGTGCCGAAATTCACCGCAGCTGCATGTGTTGATGAGATTAAGCCAAAATGAAGTTGAAGCAAGATCAGCAAAATAACTACAGACACATCAATAGTTTTAGAAAGACATAATGATATTTGTGAAACAATTGTAATTTGAATCTTTCCTTGTTGTGAATTATCTTCAGGGTGTGGGTGTGGGTGCCAATAAAAAGAGGATTGATCCGCACCCACACCCACACACCCACACCCACACCCATAACTATCGTAACTATTTCTGTTCGGTGTGATCGATGAAAGCTACTTGTTTGAGGACAGTCTTAAGTTTCTAAATGTATGTGCAATTGATATGCAGAGATAAAATAAAATGAATTTCGATTACATAGAATCACTTTATTTTTATCATAGCGAAGAATAAGTCTTCATTATGCTTAATATTATGGAAAATTGCAATTAGAATCTTGTTTCAAGTTGTCTGAATGACTACGATAGAAGCCAAAGGTTAAAAAGAGACAAACTATAGAGAACTTTTTTTATCGAAACTCAACAGTTACCAAAATGTATTCCCATTGGAATCTATGAGGACTTTTCGATAAATTTCCTAGCATGTTTAGACAAACACATAGAGTTATTTCATAAGAATTATATAGAATAAGCTCTCAATGAATAAATAAACCTCTCATAAGTTTTTGTAGCTCATAACCAACTCATTATCGCGGCTCCCATGTATTATCCCAAAAAGAATATCTATACTTACACCAATATCTTACAAAAACAGGAAGAAAACTTAAATTTCGAATTGTTCATGTCCGTGAGACATGAAAACTACTGTTGCAATCGTCATCTCTGGCATCAACGACGAATACAGATGAATATATACAGGGAGAAAAAAATTCTCTTACTGGAAAAAAATTTTAAAAAGAACGTCGAATTATTCATGCTTATGTTTACTCTGAAGTCGCAGTATGAAGTGGCTCTCAATACCTTTCGCTAAAAAAAACGTAAACTGCATATGCTGGAATTCTGTCGATCTTCAATAGCAAGCATGAACGAAAAACATAATAAAGAATTTTGATTAATAGGCAACAAAGTAAATATATGAATCTCAGTGGATTCATGGTCGTGTCTACAGTTACCCTTGATACTCAATAAAATAAATGCAAACTGTTTGTGCAACCATAACCTTCACATCTCAACAGTTGGTATGTAGAATGAATGAATAAACATTCTGGAATGCAAATAATGAAAAAAAAGAACAAATTTCAGATTTATTTATAATCATATCCATTGTAAACTTCGAAGGACAGAAGGGTACTTGATAAACATAAATTGGGATTAACTGACTTTGATGAAATATTTATCCACTGTTTAATTAAAGCCAATCTGGAACTGCTGTCTAGCTGTCAATTGTCTTTAGAAGGCTTTGCTATTTCAGTATAGAATTTTTGAAAAGGTAACACTTTCATTTTCTAAGAATTGATTTAGTAATTAGAATGACCAAAAATAGTTCCATATTAGTACTGTTTGTTCTATTACTTTTATCTGATAAGAGATCAAAAATCAAGATTTTCGCCCTATATCGAAATAAACCGATTGCAAGAACGAAGTTTCTCAGCCAAAGTTTCGACTCAATAAGAATTGTGACATGAAATACAATGAAATTGAATGGACACTCTGTGTTAGAATAAGAAATCCTTTTTTCTTAGCATATGCATATGTTTAGACTAATGTGACCTAAAAGGCTGGTATAACGATCGTTCCAAGATTTCAAAATTAATATGCATGGATACAATAACAGAGAGAAATCAAACAGCATGATATCAACAAAACAAAAAAGGAAAGCACTTGAATTATTCTCGATAATGTTTTTTTCTTATCATTCTGTAATAACAAGAAAATTCTATTTACAGCTGACAAATAAGTTAAGCTTCAACAATGTACATCGATAAATAACGCAAAATAGTAATAATATATTACTGGGCGGAAAGTTTTAAAAAAGCGAATTTCGTATTTTTCATGGTTCTATTTACTATTAATTTGTGCTTATAAGTCTTATGTTTCCTCATCATACGAGAGAAATATAGACAGCTCAAGAAAATTTTGCTTTAGATATTGGAACAGAAAAGTAAACAGGGTATATCAAAATGAAAAGAAAATCTGAACCTCGATTGATTCATGCTTCGGTGACTGGGAAATTCGTCGCATATATGCTTATTCTAATTTGATTAAGAGAGACAAATGAGAATGTAGAATGCTTGATACCGTATAGCAATTAAATTGAAATATATAACAGAGAAATTTCATTCAGGAAGAAATTTTATTAAGAGAAAAATTTTATTGATAGAAAAAGTATTTGTACACGAAAAAATGCACAAATACAAGAAAAAAAATACATAAAATATTTACAACGACATATTTACCGCTACTCCTTTCATGTACTCACCAACATTAACATTGGAATAATCATCGACCAGTCGTTTGATTCTTTCGTTAAGTTTCCGATATTTGAGTTTCTCTAGTTTTGGTTCTTGTCCTTGGCGAATTTGTGCGATGTCGACTTCGAATTTGGATTGTTCACAACGAATCTCCTCGGTTAATTTTGTAATACTTGGATGTACAACTGCAACACGTTTCGCGAATGCATTGTGTCATCCTTCAATCGAATAAATTCAGCGTGGAAAATTGGCAACTGCTCGATCATAAACATTCCAAATTTCTATTGGAAATAATGTTTTTTTTCGACCAGTACCTAAAATCAAAATTGAATATTGAAAAGTTGTTGATTAATCAATTTACCACTCTTATTTGGCTATCCTATCCATGTTTTTTCAAAATAATCAAGAAAATCGTCAGGTTCATCGTCGAAATCGTCAGTAATTAGATCGAATGCTTTGATGACATTAAAAACAGGAACAAAAGCTAAAGCAATTATGTTTTAATCTTCAAATGAAATGACTTATCCTCTTGGTATTTTTTTTTGTAATGCAAGACTTTGAATTTGACGTCAAATACACTACCAAAATGAAACAAACAGTCTGAAAAAAAAATCAATTAGGATATAATTATATGATTATTGTGGAGAAAATAGCCACACTACTTTTGTGAAGAATCTTTGGAAAAAATGAATTGATCGATTTTATTGTTGCCGCTTCAAAATCGTTTAGTATTGTTTCTGGATTGAAATCATCTTCATCTATGATACGCTGAAAAAAATGGTCGTAGACCGTGGTTTTTTTCCTACGAGTAAACCATAAACCAGTGGCATAATTTGCGATTTGAACAATCCATGTAACGCGAATATTTAGTAGAAATCTTCTGTACTCACCTAAAATAGATATTTAATTAGCAAATTGAAAGTCTTTGCTTTTATTTTACTTTAAATGTTCCATCGACAAACCAATGTTTACACGTTTTCAATACTGAAAGATTCGTCGCGGTGGTAAAAATGATCAATTTTTCATCTTCGTGAAGTACGAAGTTCTCTCCACGATCTGTTTGTTTTAAATGATCAGGCAGCTGATTGTTGGAATTCGTTCGGAGCCCTTGACGTTGTCGACGAATAGTTCTCAAAAGTGTTTCACTTTTGAGGTAGTTGACCGACAGCACCTAAAGGAAAACATCTCCTTGTAGAATGTAAAATTGTACTTGATGGTTCTTCAGTTTCAGCAGCTTGTGATTTTATTTTATTTTTGGGTTTCAATACTGGAACCAGGTGTGGTTATGGCGCGTGGCAGTATTCAGTTGATCCAGAAACAATTGCATCCATCGTTGGATTGGTATGACATCGACCTCGAAAAAGATAAAAATGTAGTTCAAACAATTTTTTCATTTTATTTTACCATTGTAGTCATAGGCCACGAGAAATTTATTTTATCCCGCTTTACTTTTCTATATATAAGTTGCAAACCCACACCCTTCTTTTAGTCCTTTTACTCCATTTACTCTCTATTAAGGGTGGTGTATGTTCGAAAGAGAGCAGATTTCTTCAGATATAAACACTATGATGCGAACAAGCGAATTCGTCGTTAAAACGTTCCTTGACTATACTATATTATTTTTTCCGAAGAAAGTGGTAAATTTTATTTTCTATCTTTAATTCATCATTTTAATTGTAAATGTTTTAATTTTAATCCTGAGTCAACCATTTGAACTTGAAAAATGATAATCATAAACTTTGATTTCTTGTTTCATTATCAGAAGTTATTGGTCTTTAGCACTACTATTACAAAATTAAAGGTTGTAAAAGGAGTAAAAGGAGTAAAGGGATTTCAATATATATATAGCTTAGTAAAACGGGATAAAATAAATTTCTCGTGGACCACTCAAATATTCAGAAATGTTTTCTGTCACTGAACAGAGCTATTTTATATTTATTTTTAAAATTAATTGGCTTCTTCTGATTTTTCCAAAATACTATTAGATTATTCCTTTTTTCCTTGAGATTGGTAACCCAGTCTTAAAAACTCATGGGTTTATTCAATTAATAAAGCACATTCTACTTGATTCAATTACATCAAGCGACATGTCATACTCACTTCCATCAATTTACATTGCAACAAATTGTCCGTGCTACACTGTAAAAAAATAGGTACTTTACGGAACCTCGAAAAAAGGTTCGGTAGACGACAAAAAGCTTGCAAATGTGTTCAAAGTTTCAGAAAAAGAATAAAAAAATCCACGGAACCTTTAAAGGATCTTACCGTGTACCCAAGTGAAGATCCTTTTTTCTTCGAAACCTTTTTAAGTTCCGTACACCAAAAAATAGGTTTTGTAGGAACATATGAAACCTTTAAAGTTTCGTACTAAACCTCATGGTTTCGTACTAGACTTCCTGTAAAGCTGTTATATTTAATACAAAACTCTAAAGGTTTCGTATATTCCTACAAAACCTATTTTTTGGTGTATGGAACTTTAAAAGGTTTCGAAGAAAAAAGGATCTTCAATTGGGTACACGGTAAGATCCTTTAAAGGTTCCGTGGATTTTTTTATTCTTTTTCTGAAACTTTGAACAAATTTGCAAGCTTTTTGTCGTCTACCGAACCTTTTTTCGAGGTTCCGTAAAGTACCTATTTTTTTACAGTGTACCTCTGCCTTAGAAATAAATCATATTAAATATTTTCTCATATGATTTCTTCAACATACTGTTTCTATTCTACATATACGAATAGTCACTATGAATTTCGATACGAGTAATTATATTTATTTCTACTGAAAATCTTTCAATCTATAATAATTATTTATATAAATTCTTTGGTTCGAGTAAAGCAGAGTTCTAAATTTTTTAGACTTTACTATAATACTTAATTTTAAAATGAATAAATAAATAAACATTTCTTCTACTTTTAGATATAGATATATACATCTCTAGCCATGAAGAGTAATATCTTATAAAAGATACGAAACGCGTCTGCAACATTCTCCCGGGGTCAAAAAAAGTTAAGTGCTGCATTTCATTTTTATGCCCCCTATTACACTGTATTGAAAATACAAAATATATCACAAGATACGGCGTGAAAAGCTCTACAATTCACAAAGAACAATTATGAAAAGATGAAATAAGAAAAAAACAAATTCATGTTGTACCAAACAAATATGCAATTTTCGTACTTTCGAAGTTTGATCACTCAAAATTTTGTTCATTTTGAAAACAAAAAGTGCAACTATAAAATAAACAGTGTTTTGTAAATTGTAGAGCTTTTCACGTTGCAACTTTTGGTGTGTTTTCTTTTCTTTTTAATGAAACATATCAGGTTGTAAAAAGATGAAATAAGAAAAAAACGAATTCGTCATGTATCATTTTTCAAAGTGTGAAAAATTAGTGGCTCAGAATTTTGTTCACTTTGATAGCAAAAGTGCAACTAAAAAACGAGCTGTCATCTGGAAAATGTAGAGCTGTTCACGCTTCATCTTGTGGTATATTTTGGATTTTCAATAAAGTTTAATAGGGGGCGTAAAAATGAAATGTAACACTTAACTTTTTTTTGACCCCGGGAGATTAAACTCTACATTTATTTAATTATTTTCTTAAATTTAGCGCAGAAAGAAATTATTATATTTTCAATTGAAATTCGACTTTGATCGGTTGTTGAAAAGCAAGAGTTGAGACTAACAAATTGATTTGTCTTTTCGTTAAGAGATAGATTGATTTGTTTTTGAATTGAACTAGTCGTGACTGCTTCTCTCACACCATTGGGAATTAGTTTTATCGTTGTCTATAGAAGTTTCTAAAAAAATATTCTCTTTTTATAACAGTATAAATAGTCTTGTTGATTTTTAAAATTATTTTAAATAATCATATAGAACTTAAGCCATCCGATGAGACCCTTGAGCAAGGACGAAACCGGTCGTGGCTGCTTCTAACACACCCATTAAATAAGGCGGATACCTTGGCCCAAACTGCTTCACCCACTTTTTGTCCGACCATTCGACCTTGTATGTCACCAGACGTGATGTGTATACCTCCGTAGATTCGGCTTATTGATGCTTCATTCGCTATATCGCGATAAGTTTTCCATGGGCCAAGTGTTACATCTCTTTTTGGTATATAGTTGTTTTCTGAATCCAATAAACTATTTACCCGGCATTGTCTATAACATGCCTTGTTCGATTTATTACATTGTGGTTGAAATAGTGATTTACCAGCTTTAATTGTCACTGATAAATTACCTGGAACATTTGGGCTACCAGTAATCTTCTCGAGAATAAATGAGGCGGCACGACTGAATGTGCTATGCCCACTGATATATTCTTGAAATTGTGGTGTGATCACATGATCTTCTTGATATGGAGACCACTGCCATCCAACAATATCCCCAAAATCACAGTACATACCTACAAACTGATGTTGAAATGAATCATCGATATATTCTGTAGGAATAAATGTTGCTGGGCGCACTGAATTATATAGACGTTTATTTTGCCAAGCAGCCAAACCGGCATCATAAATAGCAGCACTAACTGCAAAAAGAAGTTTGAGCGCATCGTCATTATCATAGCACAGACGTCGGATAATATTCAACGAAATAGATTGCCAATGGCCAGGTGTACCTGTTGTTTTTGGACCATCGGCCCAATATTCGGCTATTAATTTCGGTTTGTCATTATCAGCACCTAAATCTTTCTGTACATTTGTTAAGTACAAAAATTGATCAGTTAAGTTCATCATTGTGCCATTCTCAAAGGCTGGCGCCTCGAAGTATGGCGGAGCTAAATAATCATATAACCTCCCCAAGGAAAATGGCCTGGCTTGTTGAGCTTGTGTGAAAACTGGTGTACGAGGACTATCAATAAAGTCAGTTTTCACAATTTCACCATAGTTCCAAATTGTATTGTATGTATGTGTAAAATTTCGACATATTGCCACTGTTGATCTATTGTCAAATCTACATGGCGGATTGATTGTTCTACAATTTAATTAGCAAAAATATTGTCAATGCTTGAATGTAATCAAAAGAAGACTCAGGTGTGAAAGCATGTTATGGTATCTTGGTATTCGAATGGAAACAGCCTATATCGGATTCATATTCCTTCTTTCTATCATATCTTCTAGTTTATCCTTTAGAATTTTTATCAATTTACCTGAAATTTGTTGCATCAGCATAGCATCCTTCTTGATTGAATCCATCGGTTTTTAATTGTAATTTTAATTGATCAACATCCCTCTGTACCAATCCTAATTCTGAATCCGCATTAGCTAATATTTCCGTTAAGTTGCAATGGAAAGTATTTTCATATTTTTGTTTAAATGAATAATTCGTCATTTGTTCAGGCATGATAAAATTTGCAATTTGATAAAACCCGTAAATATAGATACAATCTGGTACTTTTTGCTGTTTCTGTGACATACGTGTCCATTCATCATACATTGTCGCTGGGTTGGCATATTGACTATATCGTGCATATGTGTTATATGCAATAGTTGTAGCTGCAAATATAGTGCGTGCAAATAGGGGTGGTGAAGTGAAGCCAGGTCCTTTTCCATCTAGCACACACTGTTCCATTGCTATATCCGATTCGGATTTCACCATGGTTAAAAAGTCAACCATTAAACGAAATATTAATGGCTCTGGCTTCGTACAACTCGCTGTTAATGTGTCATTATCAAAAGTATAATAGTACATACCATAATCATCTTCACTTTTGATGGGTACTGCTGAAAGTAGACATGCTACTAAAATAGGGGAAAGTAAAGAATGCTGCATCAGGTAACGATAATAATGACAAGAATGAAACGTTTGCATCGCATGATGATATCATTAACAAACATCGCTAATCTTTTATTATCTTTTCTCCACTCACCTCACACTTTAATATGATTCTTCTATATCAATCTTCAGATAAAGGTACATACTTAAGAACGGCAAATAAAGCATAAGAGCAAAATACTTCTCCATACTTGTATATTATGAGATTTGAATATTTGATTATGCATTCTTATCTCGAACATGTTTCATGACATTTATCTAAGTCTAACATTAATGCGGGTGTGCTGATATGAGTAAATATAGATGTAAGTCAGTGGTTGAAGCCAGTTTGCGTCCCCTGTGAAGAACTATTTTTCTTATTATGCTGAATAGCTTGAAGTTTCAGTAGGGTAAGTTCCATCTAAATTGAACGTTCTTTCTTGACATAGTTTGAGGTTGTCGGTGTTCATACAATGAGCAATATTTTTATGACGCATGCGCGAGCTTTTAAGTACTGTGTCCGATAGTGGCAGAATGATGGGATACGAAACAGTTCATCCACCTTCTGCACGTTTGATGAGTTTTGAAATTTGGATTGTTTTATGACAGAGGGTATTCCTGGATTCGTATCGTAGCTTAGACTTGACTAGACGCACATGGTGGCTAGGTCACACATAGGGTGACAAATATCAGATTGGTAATACTTTTTAGATGCAAGCGTCAGAACTATTTAAAATTTAAGTTCTGAAAAATGTTGTAAATTTTGAAAACTATTACAAATTGAGAATATCCATAGACCCAAGCAGACAAACTTTTTCAAAAACGCATGTAAACGCTCAAAAGAGGACGAAAAATCTAGAACAAGTGGGCATGTTTGGATGACAATCGAGGTCCCCGATTGTTAGTGAAAAACGTTCACTTTCCAACCTTCTTGTGCATTTAATCGCGTTTTTAGTCAAAACGCGCGTGTAAATGCATAAAAAAGAAAAGAACTGGTCACCTTTTTATTCCTAAGAATTTTTATTATGATCCCGTCATTGATAACGACTATGAAGTAAACGACCAGTTCTTTTCTTCTTTTATGCATTTACACGCGCGTTTTGACTAAAAACGCGATTAAATGCACAAGAAGGTTGGAAAGTGAGCGTTTTTCATTAACAATCGAGACCTCGATTGTCATCCAAACATGTTCACTTTTTCTAGATTCTCCGTCCTCTTTTGAGCATCTACACGCGTTTTTGAAAAAGTTTGTCTGCTTGAGGAAACTTCAAATAGTATAATCATTATCAAGTATTTATCACTTTGATTCTTGCCATTTCAAATTTAGAAGAAAATGAGAAATCTACTGTCTTGTTCATTCTAAATTTGGCAGAAATCAGGAATCTTGAGGGTGTGGATGTGGGTATCGACTTTGGTGTGGGAGCATTTGCTGATGAAGAGGAATTCCACAGCCCACATCCACCTACAGCCACAGCCACACCCACATCCATACCCGGGTAGAACTCAAATTGACTTGAGTAGAGCATATCTCGTATCCGAACGAGCAATGTGTGCGCAGATAATAACTCAAGCAGGCATGGCTGCAGTAGAAGAAATCAATAAACGATATCCATCAGTTCGTTTTACTTATCAACAATCAGCTCAAGATATGGAGTTTGACTTGTTATATAGTACAGACCCAGCTGTGCGTTTTGCAGAATGACGTGGAAATACCATTGGTCATGCGAGAATAACGCTACTTTATATTTCTGTCAGTTAAATTGTCTTCGGTTTCATTTGACTTAAAATTCTTTCCAAATTTCGTAGTTTTTCTTACTTGTCGATTCTGTTCATTCGCGTGTAATTAACAAATTTCTCAGTTATTGGTATGATATTCATATTTCTTTTTCGCTCACACTGAAGTAATTTAATAACTGTATTAAATGTTAACTATATGAGCATTATAATTCAGTTATATAGGAATTTTGAATTTTAGATTCTCTTTTAATGCCCACTCACTAATTAACATACCCAAGTATATAAATATGAAACACTAAGTTGTTTGATATCATTCAAACTAGTTTCTTTAATCAGACATGACATCTATCCCTTTTCCACTTGCTGTAATGGTCATGTTTCTCTTTGCTTCAAGTTTCGAAATGCATCATGGGAAAGATATTTAGTCTGATGAAGTATATTGGTTTTCTTAGTTTTAACACCTTGGCAATAGTTAATGCTATTTTTCCATAATTGTACTTTGCAGATGACTCAAAAACGACTAGCAATGGCATATATGCACATGAGAGTAATGATAAAGAGACATTGAATGAATCGGAAAATTCAATGAATAGCGATGTAAGCCACTGGAAGATGTTTCATAAATGTCAATGAATTTTCATACGAGACGCAGAACTCTTCCAATGCATCATGTTCGATTCTCAGTATTGATAGTGAACAAGATAGTGACATGTTGAATTTTCAAGTAACTATAGATAACATTTAAAATCAACTACGAAGAGTGCCCTATATGCATTCAGGAGCAGCGATACCAGTACATCCATGGGGAAGTGAATACAATATAAACTATTTTATAAATACTTTTATGATAAAATTTTTATCTTCATCTAATTCCATCGTAAGTAAATTTCAATTCCCCTACTTCCTCCGTCGCATTCAATGTTATCATGCATGTGTGATGAATCTATCTACCTTGTAGTTTGATACTGATTTCGATTCGTATTACAAAGTAATTAGAAAGCAGAGCGATTTAATGCGAAAGTATGACCTTTCTTATCTTCAAAAGGATGACATAACCATATTAATCAGTGATTGAGTTTCATAGCGAACATGGGGAATAATTCAAATATAAAGCAAGCCATAGCGATAATTCGTCCATTCTAGCTGGAATTGTTGGATAATAAAGTTAGTTTATTTATTATCTTCATAATCCATTTTCTGAGTCAAGCCAACAGGGTGTGGGTGTGGGTTGAATTCAAAAAGAGATGTACACCCACACCTCATCTGTCAAAATACTTCAGATACCGTTACTGTTTGGTGGTAAATTATTGATATAAATATGTGAAAAATGTCAAATACTACATTGAAGCTTGCAATATTAGATTTCAAATGCACCAATAATCTATAGATTTATGAAGAAAACTTTGGAAGCTTTTCGAATCATTTGGAAATGTAAGCATCTTCGATAAAAATATAAGTGTTACACAATGTTCTTGCTAAATAACTTTTCATACACTCTATAGTTTATTCAGCAGCTACCGGGAATTATTTATTTAGGATTTATTAGGATCTTTTAATAAATCCCGATATTTATTTATTTAGGATTTATTAGGATCTTTTAATAAATCCCGATATTTATTTATTTAGGATTTATTAGGATCTTTTAATAAATCCCGGTATTTATTTCTGTTTCGAAATTTATGGAGATTTATGGAGATTTATCGAGATCTATTACGATTTTATTTTATTTTATTTAAATTCATCGGGATCTTTTAATAAATTCCGGTATTTATATTGGTCTTGGGATTTATTGGGATTTATTGGGATTTTATTCGATTTTATTTGAATTATTTCAAATTCATGGGAATTTTTTAATAAATCCTAATATTTATTTCAATTTGGAATTTACTAGGATTTTAAAAGTAAAGTCTGATATCCATTTCTGATTAGTTATTCGTTAAAACTTTCAGATATATAATGAAAAATAAAATAAATCATACTGTTAAAAAACATAGATAGATACATGAGAATTTTAATATTAGTGTGACGGTTTTAGAGACAAGAGGTGCTTACGTTCATGCAAGTTCGCTTGATTCAACTTCTTTATATCACAAATCGAATCGTTTACATCTACAGCACGTGTTTATATAAGTAACCAAGAGAGAGAGAGAGAGAGATGGAGAGAAGGAAAAGATACAGCAAGAGAAAATATAGACATAACAATAGAAAGATGAGGATAACAGGAAAGATAATTATGGAAGATGATATATGTATTCGTGTCGACAGAAT
>OENM01000234.1:25276-54467 GCA_900239745.1 Rotaria magnacalcarata
TGATTGTAAAAATTTAGGGTAATGAATATCATTATATTTGGAAGCTCGTGTTCTTAGAATACATTCACTGAAAGAAGAATTCATCCGTCGAGGAATTGTAAAATGTCATGGAGCTGTGAATAACTTACTAAATGAAAGATGATTATGTTCTATGTGTATCCTTGGAAAAAGTATCAGTTTAATAAGAAAGTAATTGAATTTAAGAAATTTTCATAAAAAGCTAACAACGAATGCTCTAATCGAAATAGATTCGACAGAATAGCTATTCAGTAGTGTGTGACATGATTTTTAGTAGGAATATTTCTATGGAATTCTTCTATATATATGCATATATAATCATTTGAAAGTTCAAAGTAAAAAAAGAAGTAACCGAATAAGGATTCGAACCTTAGGTATCTGAACTAAGGAGTCAACGCTCTTACCACTAAGCCATCCGGTGTTGTTAGATAATTGTGAAAGCTTTAGAACAGTAGTTATGGATATTAATCGATCCTGTTATGTATAGAATATATCCGCTAGAAAAATAATAGATCCGCTGGGGGATCGATTTATCTTAGAGAGTTAAATGCAAGTGACTGTATATAGAGAGATATAAATCCTTAATAGATCCGCTGACATTAAAATGAACCGCTAGGACATTATTTGTTCTGATAGGTGCTAAAACAGTTTCTTTTATAAAATAATATTGTTAGAATAAATCCGTTTGATAAATCGATCCGAAGATAGTTTACATTGTGATATATATAGATTTATATCATTTATAAGAGCATTTTTCCACATTATACCATATGGAGAAAATATCCCGGAATTTTTAAAAGATCTAATGAATCCCAAAAAAATAAGTTCCGGTAGCCCCTCACTTACGCTACCAAAAATTGAACTCTTGGCCTTCTACCCATCGCATCAAAGCACCGAAAATTCACACGTTTCCTAACATTTGCCAGTTCATCTCTTCTCACTGGGTTGTAACATACGTTTAAAACTTATTTCTGAAACACATCTTGGCAAGACACTGACAAATTCATAGTTCCAACGTATCTCATGAAAACTACACGCAGAGATAGCTCCGCGCAGAACTACGATTTTTCCGTTAAAACTTCGATTTCGTACTGGAAAACCCAGATTCATGGCACTCACATAAAACCCGCACTTCTCGTTCCTGAAACAACTAACCATGGAAGCAATATTTGTAACTTCCACTTAACCAAACTTTCAAAGACGCACTTAAAGTTTGTGCCTACAGGCAACAAGGCTACCACTTCAAACAGCCTTTCCGAAAAACTCTAATCCATCAAATAGATACAACTATCGGTGACAACTAAAGGATGGAAACGGGGTCTACACACACACACACACACACACACACACATAACATCTCAAATGTGGATGCCTCGGAAGGTTGAAAACGGGGTCTAGTACGGTGACACAAATGAAGCGTTTAAAATAGGAGAACTTTGAATATGTGTTATGATAAAAATGCAGTGTCAATAATGTTTGGGAAGAAGCCGCGTTATGCTCTCAGGTCTGAGGAATAGTATTTGAGGTGTAGAATAGAACGACGCATATGGTATAATAGCAGTTGTGTTTTGAAGGTAATCATAGTGGAGCTGAATTGGAAAATTGATTACATAATTTTTTTGCGCTGAGTTTCTTGTTCGTCGGATATGAGTTTGGTAACACAACATAGAGGTTCTGTAAAACATATTCGATTGTTATCGTGAGTCGATCTTTCGATACTATGTCACTGAAAGTTTATTTTATACAACATTGTATTGCATGTACAGGTAAAGCTTGATCAGTTGTATAAGAAGTTCATGAATCTATAATTTACTTTTTTCGCTTAGTTCATACAACTGGTGATTATGTTTGATATAATTTCTTCAAGTTTATCAGTACGTTCGCGAACAGAAACTGATTTCAACAATAATGTTGAACTCAGACATGTTCATGTCAACTATCATTTAATTGTTCCAGTAAATTGTTTTTGCTGTTCTACTTTGATTGTACACTAACTATAAAGAGGAAAAAGGAAACTGTTATGGCTGAAAATGATCAACCTTGTTTAAAAAGAAAGAAATTTTCAGATGAATTCAGTTCTAATGATAATTTCAGTCATGAAGAAATATATTAGCATGTGTATATGTGAAACAACAACATTTCGTGTTCTTTTCTGTTGAAAAGTTCATGTGAAGCATTTACAGTAACAATTGACATGAATGAAAACAAATAACATGAATCATACAAGTTATGATTATTTACAATATACTGATATTTTATTTGTTTTCCAATCGTATTGAAAAAAGAAAAATTGATGTTTTTAGAGAAACATAGCGTGAGTTGTAATTAATTCAAAAGTGATTTAATTTTCTTAGGTATGAAATAAAATTTGACGCATCTAACTGAAAAACAAAATTTATTTTATGCTGACATTACCATTCTATTTCATATAAAGCTCATTTTCTCATTCATGAGAATATGTTTCATAATAATATTTTTTAATATTGAACTGAACTACATCGTCGTCAATATAGCAACATTTATTTTAAAAATTTTGTCTGAGTTATGCACTTGATATATGAACAACAACTTATTTATTTGTGCTTATGAAAGAGAATGTGCAACAAACAATAGGCCGACTATACAGAGCTATTTATATTTGCTCTTTTGAATTAAGAATCTGCTTTTAAAAACTCTGTTGAGAAATCAATCATATATATTCCAAAGATGCAATTTGGATAAACTCTATACGAGATTTCAAATTTTGAACCGGTTGAAATTTTTGCCTACTGTGATTCAATCGAAAAAAATGTGGGTGTGGGTGTGGGTATGAGTGTTGATATTTTCTAAAACTAGATTGACACCTACACCCGCACCCACATCCACATCCACCCACACCCACAATTTTAAAGCAAAGTCTATGGTTTTTGGAGGTGGCTGAACCTAGTTCATCTACGTTTTTAGCTTTTTTCAAACATTATTCTGAATAATCAAGATGCAGCATAAACTAAAAGTCAGACAACATATTTTCTTTACTTCTCCCCAGTTTAAGTGCCTATCGCATTCAGAATACCTAGGGCTACACTGCAGTATACAATAGAAAACAACGGACAAAATACACAATACATGCTATAGATACAATTGGGCTGCGCAGGCCAATGCTGGCAAAGAACTCTTATCAGTTATAAGAGAGATTATAATGTGCTTTATCATTTGCTTCCACAACAAATACACTGATTTGTGTGGTATAATGGATTCCAATTCAGAACAATAATAATCATAATTGCTTAGTATCTAATGATTCTATTCGTTGAATGTTCGCACAATATGTGCAAGGATGTGGGGGATAGGGATGAGTATGGGTAAATAATACATGCTCACATCCACACGCACATCCTGTCATGTATAAAAAAAAGTGCATAGGAAAAAAGACTCGAATTAACAATTTTAGGCATCCTATTTAAAAAAATCCGTCGGCAACAGACGTCGTAAAATAGCAGCGGTGAAATTATGCAATTGCTTTTCTTCTCCTGTTAGCAGCGGCGAAGCCAAAGAGATGTATGTATATATCTTCGCTACGATGTTGGAAGAGAAAAGGAGAAGAAATGTGAAAAAAGAAAATGAGAAGAAATATGAAAATGAAAATGAAAAAAACACAGCAAAGCAAACCGAACTGTCGAGAGCGATAGTATGCATGAAATGACTTCTAGCTGTAGTAGCTTTCCGTCGGCAGTAACAATATTCATCGAGTAAATTTAGTTCAGTGTAAATCTCGCATGAGCCTGAAAACTTTTGAATCTTGTGGGGATGTGAAATTTAGCTCTCTCATTGGATGTGAGTGTGAGTGTGGCCAAAGATAACACCAACACATCCACACTTATGTACCAAGTTAGTTATACTCAGTTGGCATAGCTTTCATGCGTCCGCTCAGCAGCCAAACCATAGTCAAGCTCTTATTTTTTCGATTTGACGTTTGCATTTGAATTGACAATATAAAAATGCTTCAAAGTTCAATTTTCAGTAACTTCAGGTGAGTTAGTTAAATGCCAGATTGATCTAACGTTTGATCATCCTTCAGAGTTCTAATTATGAAAAAGCTGAAAAGATGTTTTCCTGGATCAGTAAATATGAACTAAATGTTTTGAGTCAACTAGTTGGATGCTTATGCTTTATTATTGTAGAACTTAACAAAGAATGATGAAAAAACTTCGTGTATCTTTTTTTTCTAGACAGCATACAGCGAATATGTTTTGTATCTGGCTGTACTTCTTTCTTTTCACTATCGAACTGAACATTCACGTGCANAATATTGTTTTTTTCGTTACTTGATGAATTTTAATGTTCGTGAAAAAGATTTCTCAATCTTATCGAAAGTCAAGTTTCTCGAGCTAAAGGTAAAGAAGAAAAATATTTTAGCAATCCGATCAATTCCTATCTGTTTATCAAACATCTTACTATCGAATGGAATCACATAAAAACAATGTTATCACCAGGTACATTTATTGAATCAATATTTATTTCTTGATTGATTTTACTCCATGTTTATCTAGATTTGAGCAAAATCATTGATAAACAATGGTTGTTTCCATCATTTGAAGATTATATTGGTGAATGAATTATTCGATTTTATGTGCATTGAGTTCGTTTTATTTTTGCATATAGGAACCGTCACCTCTTTGCTACGTCTGCAAGACACATATCAACTGAAAACAAGTCAGTTGGCCGATGGGAAGATCGTTTCGAATTTTCGCTCGAAAAAGTTGACTAGTATGGACTCAGATACATTTCGATATTATACATGCAGATCACCTTTTAGGTCACGACTGCTATGTTATTGGACGTGCAGCTTTGGCAACAGAGGATTTCTATCATGCATTGATGTGGTTACAAGAAGCACTTGACCGTCTCGATCAAGAGAACAATACTACGTTGATGAGTAAAATCAATATTCTGAATAATCTTACCCATGCAACGTCTCAGGTGAACGATTAAGTCATAAATTAAGCATTAATTTCGAGACGAGGCTCTGTGTTTTCTTTGTTTCAGCAAGGCAATATTGAACACGCACTTGCCCTAGCCGAAGAAATTCTCTCAATTGGTGATCAACAATACGTACAATTGCTTCAAGTGTTGTCGTTTATTTATCTCTGTTCTAGATCCAGGGCATGTCGAAGCGAAAAAAACTAAAATTCATTATGAATCTCTTATAAACAATCGCACGCTAATGGTGGAAGAACAAGAAAAAGTCGATTTTAATACAACGGATGATACTGGTTCTATTGGGAATTCCCTCAAACAATCTTCAATACAATATGTTTCGATGAATAATAAGAATTTTCAAGTGAAAAATCAACGACCAGGCACCAATTTAGAACTGAGATCCCAACAAGCATTCGAAGAAATCTGTCGACAACAGCATGCTCAGGTAATATAAGCAAACTATTGATGTAAGGCAGCCTTACTATGTTTTGTTTAGCTCAGTAAAAAACGCCAGGCAACATTATTTTGTCGATATCGTCACAACAATCATCCCTATCTTATTTTCAGACCTGTGAAAGAAGAAAAAGTGCTTGATGAACCAGCCGTCTTTCTTTTTCATGATGTTGTGAGCGATTCGGATATTGAAAAACTCAAAGCTCTAGCCGTACCTCGGGTAAGAAAAAGAACGACATAAGACATAAATGTATGGAGCCCTCGGGACCCAATTATTATAACTCAGTAATAATTGGAAACAATTCGTATTTTACAGTTACAACGTGCTCTCATACGCAATGCTGCAACCAACGCGATTACACCTACTAATGACAGAATTAGTAAGAGGTATTAAAATATTTTTCATCTAATATTATTCTGTGGCATAGGTAGAGTCCTACTTTTTCTATCCTTTACAAAATGAAAGTACCCGGGAAGGCATGAGGTGTCGAATTCGAATTCGAATATAAATGAAGCTTCAACTGCATAAAGTTACTTCGAAAATAAATAAAAATTCAACCAGCACTTCCATTCGAGAACAGGAAAATAGGAAAACTAGAAAAACTATTTTGAATTATAATTATCATGATGACTCTCCTATTAGAATAGGAAAATAGGAAAACTTTTTTTTCTTGAGGGTGAGGGTGTGGGTATATTAGCAAGACACACACCCACACCCTCAAGAAGGGACACAGAAAAGAGAATTTTGACAAGTAAACAAATTCTTTTAGTCATAGTGCACGTTCTCTTGAGAAGATTGAGCCTCAGTAAAAGCAAACCTGACTACGTGTATGGGATCTTTCGTAGTGAGAGTGGCATGCAGATAGAGCGATCTTTTTGTCTTTGAACCTATTGACTATGATCTAACTTGGAACTTGGATGATTAATTAATATTTTATGCTTCTTACTATCATTGTACTCACTATGAATTACAGTAAAAATCACATGAAAATCATTCTGTATGTTTCAAAGGTCAGTAATCAGTAGAGTGTTGCCTTGCGCGATACCGCATACGTTTCTATGCTTCATGACGATTTTCAATATCTGATTTTTTTCAATTTTCACTTCTCTTCATTTTTTTCTCCACATTTTACGAAGTATTCATATTATTGACTGTAGTTTTTCATGTGATGGTTATTATTCGACAAAGTGCATCGTTGGCTCTCCTAATCACTGCTACAAATATCATCCTCTTTGATATTGACAAATGATAGCGATCCTTCTTTACTTACTTATTTTTTTGATTGTTGATTTGCCAGAGTTTCCTTATTTTTACTCCTCGCTCTGAGTGTAACTGAATAGACCGTTTGTAGAAATACTTATAAAAGCGAGATGCTGATGTCGAGAGCGGCAATTGTTGATGAACTAAAAGTTATGGAAAAGCAAAGTTTCCTTTCTCTTCCGTTCGTTCCTTTGAGTGAAATATCTCGACACCATTACTTGCGTGTGCAAGTTTAGCAAGGGGGAAAAGGCGAGACTCCCGTACTCCAGCATATTCCCTGTACTCCCAGGCGATAGGATAACAATTCTTCGAAGAGTTTTAGCACTCTTAAGTCTACTATCCACCTATGTTACGGTATACTAGTGGGAGTGCAGCCAGCCTCAATCTATCTGGCAATAAGGCCAAAATACTTCCTTTTATTTCATTCATTTGAAATTTTGGAGTACAATGAAGTATTTTGGCCTTATTGTCAGATAGATTTGGGCTGGCTGTACTCCCACTAGTATACCGTAACATAGGTGGATAGTACACTTAAAAGTGCTAAAACTCTTCGAAGAATTGTTATCCTATCGCCTGGGAGTACAGGGAGTACGCTGGAGTACGGGAGTCTCGCCTTTCCCCCCTTGAAGTTTAGTATGTATGCAAGTGTGTTAAATATTTCGTTGGAATGTAGCAATTGTGTGAACTATATGATTTTGTCTAGTTGTCTAGAAAATAGGTCTACACGTATTTGTATGTACATGCTCTCTGAAAGATCGACATCAATTGGGCAGTATTATTTCTATTTTAGTGCTTGGCTACGTGATGAAGATTCGCCAGTAGTAGCTCGTCTTTCTCAACTGATTAGTGCTCTCACAAATTTGACCATGGAAACGGCTGAAGAAATTCAGGTATTTATTTTATTTTCTGTTGTATAATAATGTATAAAATGAGTACTAGATCGCCAACTATGGTATCGGTGGCTACTACAGTCCTCATGTGGATTTTTATCATGTATGCATTTGTTTTTCAAGCTTTTGCTAAATCGATCATTGTCAATGTAATGCATTTAGAAATTGGAAAGGCCTGCTTACTTCGGCAAGGTTGGTAAGTATATCATTGATCTAGGAGAGTTATCAAGATTCTGCTGTTATTCAGGTAATAGAATAGCTACATGGATGACCTATGTAAGTTGCATATGACTTAAGGATGCGATGTATGATATAGTCTTATTTCTTAGATGAGTGACGTGGAGTGGGGCGGTGCAACTGTCTTTCCTCTTTTCGGAGGTTATATCACGCCAAAGAAGGGAAGCACATTATTTTGGTACAATCTCCATGCGTCCGGTGAAGGTACGATATGATTGAACTTGACTGCATTAGATTGATTAGCTGATATCTCTTTTTTAGTCGACTACAGAACACTACATGCAGGTCAGTATTGTTTTGTTAATCACTGTCGAAATACGTAAGCTTTTCTTCTATACTTCCAGCTTGTCCGGTCTTGATTGGTAATAAATGGGTAGCGAATAAGTGGATTCATGAATATGGTCAAGAATTTCGACGCCGATGTTCGCTTGATCCAATGGCGTAATATTCCTGTACCAAAATTATTTCTTTCCTGTGACGAATCTTCTATCTGTCAACGTGTTCAGCAAGATTCTATCAATAGTACCAATATTTTAACAGACAAAATTAAACTAGACACTTTTTTAAATAGTCTTCCTTCCATTTTTTCTTGTATCTTTCACTCGTTCCCAATCAACATTTTAGTTAATGCTGCCTTTTTATCAATCACTGGATGTTCTGGGTGTGGTCGTTGATTCATTTCAAGCACACCCATATCCTAATGATGAAAAGTAAATTATTCTGATGTCATACATATTTATACTAACAATGGAGGTGTTGTACTGTTCGCCACGAAAACCGCTCATATTGGTATCAAATGAAAGGTCTCATTGCCAAACTAGCAGGGTTAAAATATTAGCGGCCCATGACTTGCCTAGAGGGAGATATTCGATTTTTCAGTGAATTTTCTCTGCAGGACCCGCTTTCCCAACAAAGTCATATTCTCGAATTTGTACCTGAAACTTTGTATGCTTGAAGTTCCTAATGAGACTAGCTTACAAAAAAAAATTCAGAAGTTTTGGACAAACCATATACGAGATATGAATCTCTCAAAATGTACAACTTCTATATCAAATGGCCAATATTTTGAGAGATTCATATCTCGTATATAGTTTGTCCAAAACTTCTGAATTTTTTTTGGTAAACTAGTCTCATTAGGACCTGCAAGCATACAAAGTTTCAGGTACAAATTCGGGAATATGACTTTGCTGGGAAAGCGGGTGCTGCAGAGAAAATTCACTGAAAAATCGAATATCTCCCTTTAGGCAAGCCATGGGCCGCTAATATTTTAACCCTATTAGTTTGGCAATGAGATCTTTCATTTGATATCAATATGAGCGGTTTTCGTGACGAACAGTACAAACACCTCCATTGTAAGTTGAAAATAATATTTCTCCAGGAGGGCGGGTAGCAATCTGATTTGAAACAGCATAAACAATGAATTTCATACGAAATGAAAGCCTGTCAAAAACGTGACTCAGGAGTATAGTTGGTCATTTACAAAATGATAATACGCTGTACAATTTTGAAACTTTCTGTAATTCTATAGCCAGTTCTGATCGTATAAACAGCCAGCTATACTTCTGAATTCTGTTTTAGACGGGCTTTCATTTGATATAAAATGTATTGTTTATGCCGTTTGAAATCATATTGCTACCCACATGGGTGCACGTAGGATGTGAATTTCGGCCTTTCCGATGATAAATGTCACATCCTCCCATACTCTTCCGTTAGAGCAGTTTTGATCTGCAATACTGAATTGTTATTCAACGACTGATGATTAGTATTCTGTCTTGATATATAGGTTGGTATTTATTGAAAAATCAAATATTATCTACAATGGTCGAATGTGAAGATGCATAAAAATGCACTCATCCACTTCTCAAAATAAACCAGTGTATTTAACAGAAAGCTTTTTTTATGTACAAATGGTCATGTCCCGTTTTTTGATTATTGTAAGGATAATTTTAATTCCATTTCAGAAGAATATAATTACCAATACGTTTGGTCATATAGTTAGATAGTAATTTTTGACTTTCGATCAGTTTTTGTAATTTCTGAACCATATATTCATTGGTATTTCGAATACCAAGACATAAGAAACGAAGATAAATATTGTATGTATTGGCTTATATTAAAATAAATCGTACGAGCAGTTGGAAATCTATGTGTTTTGGAATATTCACTTGAAAATATTCCACACAAGGACAGAGGTAAAGAAAGAAATGTACCTGCTCGATATAAATAATCTTTTTGAGATTAAGATTTGTAATTTTATTATAGATCGGTGTTGAAAATTGATGCATGTCTCCATAGTTATCAAACAACCAATCGGATTGAATATGTGGTAAAGATGATACTTCCAATGAATCAAGATTAGGTAACAAGTTCATGGTTCTCACAAATATTCCAATGGGAATATCCTCACAATTAATCTTCAATCGAGTAAATTGAACAGCAAGAAAACTCGATGTGAATCTATTCATAAATAATTGATGCTGTTCGTCAAATGAATCGCTATTGATACAGAGTTGAATTATTGGATTTAACTGAATTGAAGAGTTGTTCGTATCTTCTTGATGGAAATTATAACTAATACTTCTATTGAAATATGTTGCAATTTCCGAATGTTTATAAATATCAAGCCAAATATTCCTGAAACGAAATTTGAGTAGATCAATAGAATAGATTCTAAATAAATGTACCTATATGGATGAATCGAGCAATGCAAATTTTCTTCATCCAGATTGATTCCAAATTCAAAAAACCATTGATGTTTAACCCAAAATGGCGACGTAAATCGATTGATTATTGTATGAAAATAATCATCTTCATAATCCATTACATACTCTTCATGATATTCGCAGTCGAATGTACGCAAATAAGGTATACGGATTTTGATTAATTGCTCCCAATTATCAGCTTCAAGATAATCTGAACCCATATTAAATTTAATACGCAATACTCGAACTGGAGCAAATATTTTCGACATAAATATTTTAAAATCATCAAACCATACCTCACCCATATCAATATGAATAAGTGTCAATTTGTATAACATGATTGGCTTTACATTTTGGAATTTTTTACGTGATTCTATGACGTTTTAACAAGTCAGATGGCATAGTCCAGGTGTATGATAAAGCATAAAGAAAATTTCATTTAGCGTACAAGGGTGATCAACGATTAAATATTCGATACTACTAAATCTTTCGTTGAAAGCCACCGGTACACAGATATTCGCATGTTCGTCTTCACAGCATGATAATACCGATACTTTATTGTATTTTAATGAAGGGAAAGAGAAAATCATTCGGTAGATGCCATTAAGATTAAAGCCCCATTTTGCATCGAAATACATAGTTAATGAGAGAAGATGAGGTAAGGACTTTAAATGGAAAAGAGGTATGACAGATTTGTCTATGCTAATTTTTCGAAGAACAATTGATTGAAGACGAGTAAATGATGAATCCGTAATACAATATGTAAAAAAATCATTAATGAACAATTCATTCTCCAAACATAACGAAAGAATACGATGTCTATTTGGAATAATAAAATTTTGACAGGAATCTATTAATTCTGATGTTGTCCGTGGACGAAGTTGAATCTTGAGTGAAAGTAAGGAATTATTAATAATAAGATGTTGAAAACGAGAATTTAGGTTTAAAAACGATCTATAAATCTCCCAGCAAGCAATATACTCAAAAATTTCATAGAAAAGTTCATTGGATAAATGTTCAATACAACTAATCGATATGCTAGAAAAAGATCGAATTCAATATAAGACAAAGGTACTGATTATAACTTACTTTTCTCTTTTGAATATGGCTAAAAAAACCAAGAGAGAAATTAATCATACGCAATTAAAAACTCACTTTGCAATTTTTTTCTCTCAACAGTAGGAGATTCGCTAAAATCTAATTGTCGTTTCATTTG
This sequence comes from Rotaria magnacalcarata, assembly GCA_900239745.1. Lineage (NCBI taxonomy): Eukaryota > Metazoa > Rotifera > Eurotatoria > Philodinida > Philodinidae > Rotaria > Rotaria magnacalcarata. Next base: position 37,013 of record OENM01000234.1, read on the forward strand.
ATAGATATCTGTTGATAATCTGCTATCGTTCGTTCAGCTATACTGTTTCTCTACACGTCATGTGGATGTATTATTGAATTCAGTTATGCCTAGTCTGTTTTGTTTATGACCTCTGTCCGGACTAGATAATGGAACAGAAAATTATTAAGGCAGATTTGAACTCTTGACCTGGCATTGTTCAGTATTTGACTGCAAGAGTTAGGCTGACTGAAATTTATACAGTCTAAATACCGAAATGATTTCAGTTATTGATAATTTCATCAGTCAATGATATTTACTTTCGCATCATTTATATACTTGTTTTATTGAACTTGAGCGCAGCATTTATCAGCCTTACAACAATACTGTTATTCGAATATTTTGCCTATTTCTGAGATACATAAAAAAAATATGCGAAACTGATCATTTAGTAAATGAATGATTATAAAATAGACTAATATTTTATTCAGATAATATGCTTCTATTCGAATGAACTTTTGCGATTGATAATAAAATAAAAAATAATGAAATCAATGAATGGTTGAACTAAAACGATTTTCATCACTTATTTTGTTCGTTTCAAATAAATATTTTCGACTAAATAAGCTCATTGAAGATTATACAATAAATCAATTATTCAAATCACAATAATTACGTTTGTTAACTAAGATGTCAATTAATTCGCGGATCGAAATTAGGGGTGACACTCTATATTTACTTTACCCAAACATCAAAGTGAAGTAAAATACTATAGTTAAGTTTGCTGTTGATTTATTGATTCACCATCATACTTTGATAATGGCCCAACATGAAAAAGAATAAAACAAAACCAAATTGAAAAAATAATATTTTTCATTTATTAAAACTTCAAAGTTTCACTACTTTTCCCGTTCTATCGATCTTTGTGTCTAAGCAGCATGCAATTCAATTCATACTTCAAAACCTAGAAAAATGCAAAAGAAGTTTGGGATTTATAATAGAAAGTATTGGTATCTGGTTGTAGAGACAAAAAACATGAGTAGTGAGACTAGATCAAAGCAATACTTGATAATAACTTACTGAAATAGAGAATGTACTCTAATTTATAACGGTTCTTTTCGTAAGTCGTAAGTCTTTATTGATCATATATTTTGTGCAGGGTTATTATTGTAGAATTTTCTGATGTAATCTTACAGTAATGTNATTTTTCTTTCAATCGCATCGACATTTGTCTAGTCATACAAGAAAGTTCTTCTATTGTCAAGATAGAATTGTACTTACACACATCAACCTAAGAGCTAGGAAATGGCGTCGATAGAAAAATGAACCAAATCAAAGCTTGAATTTTCTAACATAAACTAAATGGAAATCGAACGTGCATCCTGTGACACAGGAGGCCCTCACCAATAATATGATTTCGACTAAAATTATGATCTTCGGAGAAACTGATCTAGAGTAAAATCAGTTGTGTCGAAGTCCGATCTATATGGTTTTAAAATGCGCACTCACTACTACAAAGTCATGCAAGACTTTTTTGGGACGTCGCAGAGTGGTGTGTGACACTTTATCAGGTGTGAAGCCCGAAAACGGCCTCATTCATACTGAACTCGTTGGGATTTGCCTAGGAACAAATTAAAATTTTACACGATATGAATTAGGTTTCTGTCCAGTGTAGAAGACCATACAATATTATACTGATTGATGTACAAACTTTCTTTGGAAACGGCAAAAAAACAATTTCAACGGGAAAACCCTGGAGTGAGTGTGGGTACAGGCGGCGTTGTGGTTATTTATACCAATCAAAGCAGCATACTACCTCGTCCACACTCACACTCTTCGATAGCTATTTAAAAAAAACTATCAATCCAATTGTTATGGACCATTTTATTATAATGAGATATTATTCGCATGCGATTTAATAGCACATCAATGAGATTTGTAATATCAGATAAGGAGAAGAATTGCGAAGATTTTTAACTATTATGATCGGTAATAAATTATTTCTAGAGTTTCTTTAGACGTACCTTTTAGATTGTCTTTGGAAAAAATAATCTTATTAAAAAGTTCATCTAACTCAACATTTACTTGTGAAAAGTATAATATTCTGGTTGAACTTGATATTAAATTATAAGGAATTTAATTAGGAAAAAATTATGTCTGATCTCTATCGGATTTAATAAAATGTTCTTTTTTCAGTATTTTAGAAATTTTATTATTATTCATTCATAGATATTTACACGGATTAGTCAAGTTAAGTAAAATCATGTGACCTTCTCTTCACATTTTAAAAATGTCTAATACATATTTGAAATGAATCTTTTATTTTCTTTTTATTGAAACAGTAGAAAAAGCGTTTAACGAAATTGATTCAATTTGTTTCATACAATATTAATTGAATAGTTTTACTTCGATATCGAGATTATATTCGAGCTTATAAATTATTGATCTGATTCAAACAATTATAGCTTCTTTTTGTGTACTCCAAAAAAATGAGTACACTCGAGATTCGGTCAGTGTCCGGCCGTCCGGCCGTTAACACGATAACTTTTGAAAGCCTCATCCAATTGTCGTGAAATTTTGTACACATAATGATCTCATTAATATCTCAGTCGAGTTCGAAGATGAGAAGGATCCGTCAAGAAATGGATGAGTTATCGAAAAAATTGTCATTTTTGACTATACCATCCCTGAGGGGGAGTACAGGGATTTTTCAAAACAAAAATTTCTCTCAGAATTATCCACAACATATATAAATCGACTCAGTTTTTAACGCTGATTCCGAATCTGATACTAGTTTTGAACTAAATCGTAGCTTTCTAACGAAACATCGCCTGAAAAAGGTCTCAAAATGCACAAAAACTGAATTCAGAACCCAAATTGCCTAGTTTCTCATGATAATTTTGGTGTTCAGACATTCTAGAATGACTCACATATCCCATGCACTTTTTGCAGTACACATAACTCTCGGATGAAATCCGAAGTTTCCACATTTATTTTTGGCTATTTTTTGCGACTATTTCAATAAATAAATAACTAATGTTAGTTCGTGATGCTCTTCATGCGTCAATAACAAGCGATTTATATTCGACCACTAAAATCCTTATATTTGTATCAACCAGAGAAACATTGGATAATCAACAAATGTAAAAAGTAACAGCAATAACGGAAACTCCTGAATCATCAATCAAACTTACATCAATTATAAGTAAAGAAAAATTTTATATTTTTATTGTTTCTATCATTTTTAATTGGATTCTAAATAAAATATGAATGAACAATCAAGAAAAGAATCTATTTCAGATTCCTTGAAGTTTTATTTTTCCATTAATACGAATAATCAACATAATTAAGTCTAATATTCTCTTCTCGACATATGCAGATCTTCTGGTGACTATTGCTGGTAAATTAGACATATTTTTGGGAAATGCATCTTTTTCCTTTAACATTCATGTGTTGTAAAAATCAACTCTTCGATTATTTTAAGATTAAAATAGAACGATAAAATTTTATTTTAAAATTTAGATTCACTTTTTCTGGCCATTTTACTTTTCAATATTAATTGAATCATATTGGCTCTGTTCGATTTTCTACTAGGAAAATTTTCACAAATAAGAATTTAATGTTGCTGGTTAGAAATTTTATTTATCCTACAGTCTCAATTCGCTTTTTCATAATAAATTGTGTTCCTGTAACAGAAGTCGTCGAAGCCTTTTGGAATTGTTTTCTTTTGTATCCTTTTTCAAGAAACTAAAGAAATTCTAACGCTTTGGAAACATAGTTTGCGAACTAACATGCGATGCAACAGCATTAAACCGTACTGTAAACATTATTCTCTTTGGAACAAGAAAGATTTGAATTATAAATTTTGTAAGTTACCGCACATACTTTTTTGGAAGGAACCTATGCAGCAGGAGAAGACAACATTTGCTAAAAACCTTCTTGAATTTTCAATAAAAAGAATAGTTCTTTTTACAAAAATTAATTATCAATTTGAAAGAACATCATCCACAATTTCGAGAGATCCTGAATGAAATGAATATAACTCATGATCTCACAAAAAAAACTCTCCGACGTGTGTGATACTGAGGATAAGATATATGAGAAGTCTATGGTCGCTAAGGTTAGATTTTGTACGAATGAAGATTCTTCTTGTTTACGTAAAAATTGTATCGAACACGATATGATAGAAGAGAAAAGCACTACTCTACTTGTTATTCGAACGCACTTTAATCTCTGTATTGCTATAGTTTTTCATTTATGCATCAAAGATTTGTTTTTCCTTTCAGAAAAACAAACATGTATTTAGGATATTTTTTAGATTAGTGCTTTTATCTCAAAAACTGTCAATTGAAAGAAACGACGAAGATTTATTTACACTTGCCTGGCTTAGAGATTCATATGATGAGACACAATTTGGAATGAAGAAGTTTATAAATAAAAATTACAAATTCCAATGAATTAAAAGAATATATTATCGATAAACCAAATTCTTCAATAACTGTTATTATCTCGGATAGTATTCTATTAGATGGTACATCTTTCGTTGATTCACCCCAGATCTGTGCGGTTTATAATGAAAAGCTTGTGTGTTTGTACTGTTTATCGGAAATGTTTTCAACTGCTGATAAATATTTGAAGAATCAACAGGAGAAAACAAAAAAGACATCAGATCAATCATGCATATCTAAAATATTGCCGATTGCTCGAAAATATTGGTTTCTTATTGACTCGGCTTTTTCAATCTGTATGGGATATATTTTTCCAAATCTAGGCAAAACAGGTGGTTATATTCTTTCTGAGTCGGCTGTTAAATATGGCTGCATGATATTAGTATTCTTTCTTAGTAGTCTTACTCAAATATGCAGTCTAATAGTGATTCCATTTTTAGTTTATTATTTAAAATTATTTTGATTAAATACGTCTATGAATAAAACATTGCTTTTTGGTAAGATTATAATGGCTTCAGCGTCTACAATAATTTCTAGTAATGTTATTATGACTAAGAATACTTTGGGCAATGAATATGCTGCATTATTAAATGCAATACTGGGCAATATTTTAGGTATCTTTCTTTCACCAGCTATGATACTATTGTTTGTGAAAAATTAGATTATGGTCATACTATTAAAAATTTAATTGTAACTGTTTTACTTCCTCTATTTATTGGACAAGCAATTCATTTATTATGAACAAAAACAGTAATAGATATACGAGAAAAAATTAATTTTTCCGAATTGAGTAGTTTAACTTTGTTAACAGTTGCATAGTCCGTATGTTGTGCTTGTTTTTTCTACGGGATCGTTTAAAACGGTGGAAACACAAGATCTTATGATTTATTGGTAATTTTCTGAAAAAGATTCTGCAGCAATTATGTTTTGTAGTGTAAAACTTTAGATATGGGAATTTCAGTAATCAATGCTTTATATCGTAATATACATCAAGTTCTTACTGGTTTACTTTCACTACCATTGATTATTGGTGCTATTCAAGTTGTTTTATTGGAAAATTGGATTAACAATAAATTAAAAAATAATACGAATATTCAATCTACTAATGAAAATGAAGTTATAGCAGACGAACTAGAAATTATAAATGTTGAATCTTAAATGTTAGCAGAAGCTTTTATCAGTTGTAGATGTTTACTTTTTATTGATATCTCTTCGTTTCTACCTTAAACGAATCTATAAAAATCATATCGACTTTATCAACAATCGAGATTTCTTAAAATAAAAGAAAATACTTCAATTACTGATTGTATACCGTTGTGATCCTTATTCAACCTGTTCATTTCTTGTAGGAATATAAAAATACAATCTATTTTATTATTGAAAATAGATTGATTCATATCAACGATAGACATTTCTCTGATGAATGATTGCAAACATTAAATGAAAAAAAGCTTTTGTTTTGTATTTTTTATACGATTTCGTCGAATAACCAATTTTTTCGAAAACGTAAAAGCATTTATTTGTTGAGTGTGGGTGTTGGTGGGTGGTTGTATGATGGTGTGGACATAGATAAATGGAAAAATTAGAAGCCCATCCACACTCACACCATGTTACTAAAAAATTGGAGATTAAGATAGTTCATGTTCTCTTTTTTTCTAAATTTTAATAGCCACTTTGAAGATGATCAGTTGACTTCAGGATGATTTCGGTTGGCGTATCGGTGATGCCTCGCGCCGTAGCTTCTTCCATTATAGCAATAGTGGCGGTAGCTCCCACACGGGTTACACCTATCGATCTAATAGCAAGCAATTCGTCCAGCGTCCGAACTCCACCAGCAGCCTTGATCTGCACACTTGGTCCACAGTGTTCTCGCATCAACTTAAGATGCGGGATGGTGGCACCCTTGTAGGAGTACAGGCCATTGGCATTCTTGACAAAGCCATATCCAGTTGATGTCTTGACAAAAGCAACCGAGAGCAATGTGCAGATCCGACAAAGCTTGATAATGTGCTCGTCTTGAAGGTAATCGTTTTCGAAAATGACTTTCAATATAGCATTGTGTTTTGTGACAGCTTCGTTGATGAGCTGGATCTCCTTACTAACATAGTCCCAGTCGCCTCCAAGGGCCTTGCCGATGTTGATAACCATATCGATCTCTTGACCGCCTGCGTTGGCAGCGGCCTCTGCTTCGACTATCTTGATTTCTGTTGTGCTGTTGCCGTGGGGAAAACCGATAACAGCACAAATGAGAACATCAGATCCAGCTAGAATCTTCTTGGCCATTGGAATTGAATAGGGCTTGACGCAGGCCGTGGCTACATTGTATTTTTTGGCGATTTCCAAACCGGCAAGAATTTCGCTATCAGTCATTGTTGGATGAAGTAGAGAATGGTCAATCATTTTGGCCAACTGAGTATACGTAACTGACATAGTCTTCGTGTTGGACGCCATTTTTCGAGACAATTGAATCACTTGCGTTATGAAGAAAGAAGGTAACTGAATGATATCTGAAATAGATAATTGTATTGATCACGAGATTGTTTCTATTATAGCAGAAAAACACCACAGAAAGCACTTCAATTTGGGTGTGGGTGTGGGTGTCAATCTAGCTTTAGAGAATATCAACACCCATACCCACACCCACACCCCACCATCAAGAACTTAATGCTAACATCATGGAAGCCGGTACCACATGCCAGAATCTCAAATCAACCGCACACAGGCTAAGAATATATAAGAGTGTTAAGAGTGGCAACAGTTATGAATCGAGAGAACTCGTGAAAATTCGACTCAAAGAGTTTTTTTTCTGATCGGCTAACATCTGCTCTTTTCTAGATCAACTGATTGGTAGGTTTGGTTCTTTTTAAACTAAAATAGAATTTTTATCTACTTAATATTAGTATATACTTGCATAAAACTACAGTGTGACAAGCATTGCCCATGCATTGTCTGAATTAGAACTGGTTTCGAGTGTATGATAAAGTGACTAAACCAAAACATTTAACTGGGCATTAGATCGATGTTCAGAACAGGATATCATATCATGCACCGTTTAAAATTACTTTTGCATACTCAAACACATTCGTATGAAACGTCGAAGTATGAAAGGAAACTTGTCTTCTACAACCGATTCACAGTCATGTAACAGGACTTCTGGTTAAGTTGCTGTGTCTCAGGTAGATCTAAACTGAAACTTCAATGTCATGATGAAGCTTGCTGTGAACTTCAAGTCTCTCTTCTGAAACTGATTTTTTCGATTTCTTTGATTGATTCAGTAAAAAGTAGGCCTTTACCTTTTACCATTCTGAAACAGTGAGTATATCTTCAACATTGAAATCAACCCAGATCAGCAGAATATTTCTAGCCTCTTTAGAGTCATTATAGGCTTGCATCGTTATTGAGAGATATTTGAGTGTGTGTTTGTATTGATCAAGAGAATAGTCACATTCTCGCCCTCATCATCTAGCTCATACAGTGTTTTTTTTGTACATCGTGTAACGACAAGTGTATCGATAGCGTGCCCTGGATAAAGAAGAGTATACTATGGATAAATATAAAGGTAAGAAGAAAAAAAGGTCATCTTTCGTCGTATATAAACTCCAAATTTCATGTTTAAAGATGATAATAAACCATTTTTTACTTCTAGATGTAGCTTGATAATTAATTTATTATATTTAAAATTTTCAATCAATTTATTTATTAATGAAATTTAATTTAATTTTTTCGTTTTTTTCGAAATAAATTTTGAATTTTGTATGAAAAACAAATCTGATTGACAAAAAGCTGAACTGTGCGAATATCTTACCTTTCCTGGTTTATTTTTTTCATATGAATAATGCATTTTTTATTTTTTTATATATGCATATAATGTTTTGTAGACATTTTTCAATATTTTGTTTTCCAAACAAATTGAACAAATTTATAAAAGAAAAGGAAAAAAATCCCTGAATTTCATTAATAAATAAACTGATTGAAAAATGTAAATATAATAAACTAATTATCAAACCAAATCTACAAGTAACAATGAACTTGAGCTAAAAAAATGTTTATTATGAGCTTTTAACATGAAGAAATTTGAAGTTTATATATGACGAAGTAGCCGCCATGGTTGAGTGGATATGTTATTCGACACATATTAACGAGGCGCTGTGTTCAAACCACAGTATCACCAACCATGGAATAACCCTGAACAAGTTACTAACGGCTAATTGTTCCGGATGACTCATCCGATAGCGTATCGATTATATCATTAGTCAGTATGCAGAGTCAAAACAATAACTTCAACATAGATGTCACGGCCACGTGATCCTATGATGATCGCCAACCCATAATCATTAACGGGGGAAGCGTTGAACGAATGGGGTGCAGATACCGTCGTCTGTAAAAGAGAAAAAACGATAGAACCTGGCTGCTTGTGGACCCTTTAGCGCCGGCCCCAACGGGCGATAAGCCTATGGGAGATATTATTATTATTATTATATACAAGGTAGCGCGACTTTAGCGTCGCCAATCCTCGACTGAAAGGATTTAGCCATGTGGAACGTATCTATCCAAAACTACCTAGCTGAGAGACTTCACATTTTATAGCTTCGAAATGATTTTCATGGAAAACACGATTGATAACTGAGCATAGATAGAAAAATTGCTTGGCAGTATCACCAAGAAAACGGTATTTAATTATTACTTACTAATACTGTATAGCGATAGTGAATTTAAGTGCATCCGATCTGCTATAGCTGAAGCTATGCTTCCAAAAACTTTCGATCAGCTTAATAATAGAGCGAAGCAAAAGATTCATTCAGGAGAGCAATAATCGAAATACTCCATTTTAGTAAAGTTACAACTCAAACTGGTCTATGAACTAGTTATTTAACATGAATCTGCATGAGTAAATCATAGATCAAATCAAACTGACTTTTTCTAACTCGATATCGGTTAGCTTTATCCTCATTTTTGCTCAACCTCATATGGGTTCATTTTGTTTCGGTGCGTTTTCCGTCTAGAATGCATATATTCATTCCCGGGTGCACGTTCACAGATAAATAAATCTAAGCTTTACAACTTTTGAATCAAATCCACTCGCAATCAGAAAAAAACTAAACTTATTCAGGTAATTACGACAAATATAAATTTCAAATATTTTACACGACTTGAGCAATTATTTCACGACCTGTCTTCGGAAGAACTTCAAGATATATCCTAGTTTCGAAAATTGTTTTAACTTTTCAGATGGAGACAATGTGTAACTATTCAATCATTCTGCAAAGCCTTTAGTCTTCTAATCACAACAGATTTTTAACTGAGCGGCTAGTCGTTCATCGGCGCCTCAGAGGGGCGCCACACACGACCAGCCGCCCCCACTAGTTTTGTCTCATATATGCGGTGAACGTGATCTTTTAAACACTGCATGATTGATTGAAAGCTTCGCTTCATTATACAATTATTAGATGAAAATAAAGAGAATTTTCAGGAAACCCGAAAACAACTGTTATGGGACTAATCTAATTCAGTTTCATCTACATATGAAAAAAATTACTCACCATTTTGAGAAGAATAAGGCAAGATTCCTGGGTACTTGCACAGTTTGCGAACACTCGTAGATGCGCTAATCTAGAATTCAACGTGTTAAGTTTGAATAAATTCTTCGTGCTACAATAAACGTTGACATATCCAGTATAAACTGAAGACTTCGAAAAAAAGCCTTCAACGACTCAGTGTTTATACAAAAAATACAGACACGTAGTTAGGTTCAACTGTTTGTCGAACAGAACCTTAGTGCAGCATTCTCCAAAACCATGTTTGTTTAAATAGTGAAATTTTCATACGCAATGAAAGAAGGACATATCCAAGTGAGTAGCTAGTCGCTCGTCGGCGCCCCTCTGGTGCGCCAATCACGAATAGTCGTTGCCAAATTAAGAATCAAATCTGCCGCAAGATGCCTCTAGCCGATTCGTAATAAAATCCAATATAAGTATACGATATATATATACCATTATCAACATCATCGAATGATACTCTTAAAAAATTTGCCGACAAAGAATTCTTATCACAAAAATACGATGATCTAAACAGTTCATAATGCATTATAGACTTTCTTGAACCATGAAAGATTTGTTAGCATTTAATATTCGATCCAGCGACAGCAGCTACCTTATTTGAATCAACTTTATTTATTTGTTTAGGATCATAACCACTAATAACGTTGTCGTGGCACTCCTAGACGCTTTCGAAATATCAGTCACTCGTCAGTTGCTAGTCACTTAATTTTACTACTTCAAAAAGTTTATGTGTTCATTCTGTACAATAAACCTCTGTGCAACCCTCTTTGTTTATAAAAACGATGACAAAATGTTTTTGAAAAACTACACTTAAAATCGAATGACTCCGCCTCAAAAACTTTCACTCACACTTTAAACGAAGTCATTTTTTTCCTAAAAAACTCTCGCTTTCTCCCTAAAAAAGGTAGAAAGCGAAACTTCAAAAGTCTGACTTCCGATTCAACTCCGTCGAGCCCAACAGTATCTGGTCAAACTTTACAAAGAAAACTATTTTAGCGGAAAAATATTTTTTCACTAAAAAATTGAGGATCATAAGTTCTGAAAATCTGACACCAGATTAGAGTTCCCCGACCCGGATTACATTCGGTCGACTCTTATAGAAAACTATTTTTTTTCTAAAAAGTCTCTCTCCTCAAAAAGAGGAAAAAGCAAAATTTCAAAACACTAACAACGCCATCGTGTTCCCCGACCACAATTACCGTTGGTGAAACCTATCACTACAGATATTGTCTGCGGTTTGTTAAGTTTATGTATCTGCTTTTCTATTGAACGAACGAACGAACGCATTCAACTCGTTTTTCGTAATATCCTCCTTTCAGTAGAGGGAATTATTATGGATGTGGGTGTAAATGTGAATTAAATAAATTGATGTTCGCACCGTCACACCCAGGCTATGGGTTTGTTTATATTTAGCGACCATGATGCACTTTGTTTACCCAGGTGAATGAATCCGATGTTGGATCCTATCGAATCTGGTGGGATCCAATCAGTCGACAATATCTGATGGGACTCCTGGCTGAAGAATTAGTAACAGATCCGAGACTCGGATTCCAATGAATATTCAATGATATACGACTGCAGTAACCGATGGGACTTCTGGCACTAGGATACAAGTAAGCTTTCAGTGGGATACGATCAGTCTTTTTGAAAATGGCTAGACTCCTCTATACTCATCTCCAAAGTCTCTGTTCGGCCATAACATCATTCAACTGACAAGATTTCTCCTAAATTACTCCTAAATATACAATGTCACTAGCAATTCCACAGAAACTACACGAATCTTGGGTGTGGGTCTGTGGGTGTGGATGTGTGGATATGTGGGTGTGGCTATGGGTCTGGATATGATGAGAAGATCAACTGCGAGAGCCACACCCACACCCAAAACTTAGAAGTAGCTGAAATATGGACTGAAAATCTTAGAATATGTCATTGGTCAAAAACTATGAAAATAAGCATTAGTAGAAAACTATTATATTTTGTCGAGCCTATTAAGTCCTTGGTATGCCCTATTTGAAGTTTGTCTAAATCTAATCTCCTCAAATCTATGTTAGACTCGCGTCTACTCCAGCCTTCATCTGTCCTAGTTTGAGCCTACCCAGGCCTAATGGCTCCGCCACCACTAGCTTGCTGGTTATTAACTGGTAAAAACACGCGTTTGTGAAATGATCAACTCTCTCGAGTCATTCAATCAAGCCGCAAAGATAATAGCAATCACTTTTTATTTTTTATAGTTACGATTAGATTTTTTCTTTCAAATAAATTTGAAGGAATTTCTAGGCATCCCAGGTCGAGCAATCCGACAGTAGGCACCTATCGGAACCCATCCGATCCGACTGGAATCCAATGCGCTTTTATCGGATCCTGTCAGATCTTACAGAATTATCATTGGATTGCGGGTTCAGGAATCGACGTCGGATCCTCAGTGTCGGATTCCTATGAATTCCAACGACACTGAGGATCCGACATCGATTCCTGGACCCGGAATCCGATAGAATTGTATCGGATTGTAGGATATTTCCAGGTTCCTATCGGATCCGATATCGGATCAGTCGACCTGGGATATTCATGTACCTATACAGCTCTCATCGTGCTTTTCTGTACTTCGGAAGTACCGAAGTCCGCTTGTTCTCCGTTATAACAGCCACACTCACATCCTTCGATAGGAATTTTCTGTAGTCTTCAGTTTGTGTTTCGTTATAATAGATAGAACTCGTTATGTGCTAATATTTACTTGTACTTCGACTACAATTTAGCACATGAGAATATATGATTGTTCCATATAGGGAATAGCTGTCACAAAAAGTTTCATTAGAAAATAAGACCAATTCATTATCCAATATGTATATAGGTACTCAGTAGGATAGTCTAATATAAAAATTCTATGGGTGTGAGTATCAGTTTGAAAGTATTAAACGCCTACACTCACGCCTTCACGCTCAAGTTTGATTCCTACTCTGATTCTTTGATCTTTCTTGAGCCGTCGTTTCTTCTTGTTGCGATATTTCTATGTGAATACGTTTATTTAAATGCATTTCGATCTTTTCGTGGAAAACTACTACCATTACTTCTCTTGAAATTATTTATTTATTTTATCGAAATCCCCACTGAACCTAGAATTGAAGAGCTATTCGAAATTATTTTCAAATAGTTGTTCGTTTTCATTTACGACAAAAGTTTTTTAGAATAGATGACTGTTGGATCATAAACAACCTTGAAGAAATTATTGTATTTTGTCAAATCCGTTTTGTATTGAATTTTGTTCCATTTTGCTCCTGTTGACAGCGAATTCTCCCTAGTACGCATGGAATAATGATTGAGACGAGCATGTTTCATATCCACATAGACGCGCTTTCCACTACTTCGATTATTTGCGGTGTGATAATGAGTGCCGAGTTCTTGGATTGCTCCTACTTTGATCATTTCCTAAAATATTGTTATTACCGATTTACAGATAACAGAGTACAAGTAACATCACTAGGGTGCTGAACTTAAGTTTTATGACTGTTTGACTGCTCTCTATCGAATTATCAGAGCTGTCTCGAAGATTGAAAATTTGATCTTAAATACCACTAAATTATTTGAACTATAGGTTTCACTAGTGAGAAATTGATACCTTGCAATTATCAGAGTGGCAGTAAAAATAAGACATCGAACAAGATGCCTATGTCACTGCTAGTACTGTTACCTATTCAAAATAATCAAGTACGATAAGATGTGTACTATAGTTCCTGATGAGCTACTACAGAAAACTGCATACTCATAATAGTATAAAAACAAGTAGCTTTTTGACATCAAATACTCATGATAAAAATGAATCTTTAGGTTATACGTCAAATGGAAAAGTTACAAACTGCAGATCAGTCTTAAGTACGCGGTGCTAATGTTGTAAGTCGAACTAATTCAGTTTGTGATCATTTTTGTTCGAAGATATTTTTGAATAATATACAGCACAAATTCCTTTTCACGAGTGTATAAAAATGTCAATACATGTATAATACCAAGCTTTGCTACAGATAGTGGATAATTCAGTGATACAATCGCAGTCGCGCAATGTGGAGTCGTTTTTTTCTACTGAACCAGAAAATGAAGAATGACTGGCATCAATGAGCACAGATGTTCAATCCTCGTTAAAGGAGGAGAATTCCGAAGTCAAAAAAAGCTTCTCATTAAATCTGTATGTAATCGAAAAGAACTCGTTAAGTAAAAAAGAAATAGTTCTATCGAAAAATTTTTGAAAGTCAAGTTTGAGAGGCAAATATTGTCGTGTTTTCTCATTGACTCTAAATTCAAACTATGAAAATGGTAAACGCAGTTATATCTAGGGGTGGACCATTTAGTTTAACGCGAGTTAATTAACGGCGTTAATTAACTAAAAGTGTTAATTTTAAATGAACGTAAACGTACCACCCCTAGTTATATCTACACCCGGAAAATTAAGAAGTAATAGAAAAGACTTCGAATTTAAACACTATACTTGGACGCAATCCTTAGTAGTTTCATGAATGTGAATCTTCTTTTATTGTTCAAGCAAATCTTTCAAGACACTGACCTTTCCATTTGTTGTATAGCAAGTATCATTGCATCCGACGAATAATTGTTCGAATTTTGGATGCATGTATTCTCCCAAATCGGTATTTTGTCGACGATAGACATTCGTCGCCAACAGAGATTTACCTTTCAACTGTTCATCTTTTTCGTAAACATATCCATACCGTAGATCCGTAAAGTGAAACATATCATACGAATCGTAGAGAGCCGACACAGCATCCGATCGTTGCACGTTGAGAAATTCATCAATATCCTACAAAGGATGGCAAACACATTGCATGTAAATTCGAACATACGATTTTCATATTAGACAAGTTTCTTCGAGAATTCAAAGTAATTATAAGCAGAAGATTTTTATTTTTTATAAATCTATGTGACAAGTTAATTTTTCGATGATATTGTTGCTCTAGGATTGAATGATGTTTGATTCGAATTTTAGTTTGCATCTACCTGAATCATGAGTATATCTTGTGGCTGCATTGGTGGATCAGTAAAACATTCAAGGCAATACTTCCATTCTTGTGCACGTGCCATTTTAGTGATTGTAGCCAAATGATACCGTGTAACCAGTGTTTTGTTCAGTGGTTGCTCGACACTTATCATACAAATATTACGGAAACCGAGTCGAAAGATTTGATGTTCAATCCATTCTGTCATATGTTCGCTTGTTTCATTCCACACTTGTGTACAAACATAATATGCGTAACGGGATGTAAGTGGATATGTGGTTGTATTGCTGCTATTCGCGTGAATCGTACATATTGATAGGAACTGTCTTTGAATTGGAATTCGATTAATTCCTATTATTATGATACTAACGATAACTACGAAGAGAATCACATGAATGTGATGTGTTTGATGTAAATTTGTACTCATCACTGCACTATAAAAGAACAAGTATTTAGATTTGATTCTGTCATTCTTATTGTAACTTTATCTAATAGAGTGATTGATCAAGATTTGAACATAAAAGAAAACGAAAAAGGCTGTACTCTGCAACAGCAAAGCGATGTAAAGCTGCCATTGGTGACAAGCATTATTTTCTTCGCGAAGCGGTCTTGAGGTTCATTTTTATTCACAATC
The DNA here is from genome assembly GCA_900239745.1 of Rotaria magnacalcarata. NCBI lineage: Eukaryota > Metazoa > Rotifera > Eurotatoria > Philodinida > Philodinidae > Rotaria > Rotaria magnacalcarata. The sequence continues at coordinate 52,608 of OENM01000234.1, forward strand.
ATTATATTTGATCTCTGGCATGACGTTTTTCGTCTCTCCTCTATATTGCCTTTGACGTGTGCTCAATGGTCATTTCTCACTTGTACGATATGCAAGCGTTAGTATGATTAGGTTCAGTTCTAATTATATCATAGCAAAAGCGAATTGATTATAAAAAAAAAAATTTCTTATAAAACAAAACCTGATCTGCATAAACGCATAGAAATAGAAGAATATTGCTGATTTTGTAAAAAGGTTTTTCAAGTATAGATAGTAAAATCTTTAACTCAATCGCATAAAGCTAATTAGAAGAAACGGTAAGTAGCAAACAAGGTAATCGAACAAATAATTGTATAATCGTATATAAGTTTTATGGCAATATTACATTTTCCATCATAAGCATTTTCATAAACTATGCTAAGACTCAATGTGATGCTCTTTGAAAAAAAAATGGGTAAAGATCACAATAAATTTCCTAGAATGAGCTTTCACTATATATCATTAGAAACAACCTATATATGCGGTGCAAAAAACAGAATATTCACTTATTCAAGCGCAGAAATGAAAAGTAACACACTGTATAACGACGACAACACAAACGATCTGACATACACAGTTGAAAATATTACGGAATACCGTTTTGTCGATTCTATCTCCACATAATAAATATTTTCTAGTAAAATGTTCATTGAAGCACTGTAAAGAACTAATTGAACTTTAATAAGTACGTTAGAATTAGATATCAGAATTCTGCACGACGGTAAGAGACATGCAGACTGTATAATGCGACGATGAAAAAACAAGTGACGAAACGAGAAGGAATAATGTTTTGTCGTTCTGTCGAGTTCTATTGAGTATAGATGACCGTAGTCAAAATCTAAACGTAGATCTACTGTGCAAAACAGAATCTTTGGCATTCGTTTGTTGACAAAAAATGATGAATAAAACATGTGAAAACTTTGCATGTTTGCCTACTGTGCAAATTAAAATATTTGAATGCCATTATCAATCGTCACAAAAATTATATATTATCAAGGTTTTGCATGATTGTTGCGGCATTAAAAACCTTGTTTTTCCTTACAGTCTTTATCAAGAAATACAAAACAGCAGGGACCACCCAGTATAGACACGCGTCTGCTGAGTAAAAGGAAAATAGAATGATGATAGTGAATAGTATTACTGCACATATAGAGAAACGAGATTGACGAGAGATATCAAAGGACAAACGAACGAACTGACGAGAAAAGAATTGAAGGATAAATACAGAGGTAGGCAGAGAAATATTCATACGGAATAAATAATAGCCAGGAGTGTAGCATTCCTCTTTCGAAAAAAATATGGTTCCATCACATTTGAATGAGAACACGATAGGACAACAGAGCGAGGAAACGAACGTAGCCATAAGAAAAAAGTATGTGTAGAGAGCACGGGAGAGAAAATAGTGATGGCATAAGTCTTGATACAGTAACAGAGAGATGAAATTTAATTTCATTACTAATGCTGGTTCACGCGGTAGACAACAGATTTTTCCTTGGGATACTTGGATTTTTCGAATATGAACATGTGTATTAGTTAGAGAAATCGGTTATTTTTAAATGTTAGAAGAAATAATTTCAATTGCGACCAATACAATATGATCGACAAAATGCAATTCATTCAGTAAAGTAGCCATGTTGACAAGTTACCTTTAACGGAACTTCAAAAGTGCTCTGCATATTTTGATAAACGCAATTAAAGGAAGTTCTATTGTTCAACTTTCCAATAGTCATATAAAACGTGTAGATATGCATGAAAAGAAGACACACACACACCTAATTTGTGGCTAAATCGGTTAATGATATCGCACTGAACATATTAGAAAGATTTTATGATAGATCAGAC
>OENM01000234.1:64209-92112 GCA_900239745.1 Rotaria magnacalcarata
ATACGAATTATGGCTACCAGGAGAATCCCTAAGACTCTGCCAGTAGGAGAACTATAAAAGTCGCGCTTGTTGCAAATTAAACCAAACGTCAATACGCAACGTTTGTCAGAACAGAGTTTTAAAATTTGCTTTAGTTCGTATTATGCAAGTATTTTACTCGAATAGGGGTCAAAATTTGGCTAAAAATGGGCACCTATTGATATTGAATTCGACTTGTCTAAGTTCAAGAATCAAATATAAAAAATCTGATCGGACAAGATTTTACTTGCACTTGAAGCTTCAAAATAAAAAAAAATGACCTTAATATCTTAAATCGCTTGAAACTAGTTTCATTTTTTCTGACAAAAAAACTTGTTTTGAGAAAAACGATAAATAAGTTTAAGGGGGGGGGATCGCGGTTCCTGGTTTTTTGACTTAATAGGCTCATCTGATCGAGCATATTTTTTACGTATATCTTCCAGATTTTACGTTTTTCTGATTTGTATACCCCGAATTATAATCAAATCAAGACCACATTTTTTATTAAAAACTCACCCCTGGGTGCATCTAGTATTAAACTGACTCTGCACATAAAGTAAAAGCAAAACAAAATCCTTAATATATGAATAGATTGAGAATTATTCCTTCTATCTGACACATTTTAAACGAGCTTGAAAGAAAAATCTTTGTGTACCATTTTGTAGTGAATACTAGGGTTTAGACAGCTTTTATTTACACTCCAATAACTTTCAGTCGTGCTTTCAGTATTATGTTGATATTCAAAAATATATTTCAACATAGCGTTCAATAGAGAATTTCAAGCGCTACAAAAAGGCATAAAAATATTGAAATTATAACAACGGTTTGAGAAAAACATCTAGAGTGATACTAGTGTGGAAACCTTCTTTTTGTTTATTTTCACTTTTAAGTTGCAGATTTGTACGAGAAAAATGTCAAATTCAACAAAATGAATACGATATTGTTAATCCGCATTAAAAACTGGGTAGAATTAGATAGTTTACAATAGGTTCCAAGGATGGTCAATTTTTTTCGATTTTTCACCCGTCCTCTCCTTCGGGGATAGGGTGAGAAGTCATCATCGCCAAAAGCCCTTTTAACCCCTCAATTGAATGAAATCGATAGAACTATCATTTCTGTACATACGCACTGTATTTCTTATTTCCTAAACGGATTTCTTTAATTACAAGACAGCGGTGTGTGAAGCAAGGTAAAACAAATCGTCGTCGGGTCGGGAGCTGTCTCTTTTTTATTCGGAGAACATTTTTTGGAAAACAAACCTCATATTCGTGATCAGCGTACTGAATAAGCTATGTCTAGATCAAACTTCGGAGAAAAAGAAAAAAAACAAATTTAGTTTTCGGTAGGGTGGCCAACGCAAAATGATTTTACAAAAAACGAAAATATTTGTTTTTCCAAAAGAAAGTACACTATTTTGTTCAGAATTTTATACTGATTCCAACTATGTAACTATTTTTTCAGAAAATAGTTCGATCAAGAAATGATCTTGCCGCCACTCGTCTTTTCTCGAAAAGCAAGGTACGGTTTAGTATTTTTTCGATAAATCCCTTATAATCGAACCTTTTTTTAAAAACCTATATATATATTTTGAAAGAGAAGACTTTGAGGCATTTACCCATGATAAAAACTCAAACTTTAATCTTTTCAAAAAAATCGACTTTTTTAAGGGAGGGGGAGGCCTTAAGTCATTGCTCATTTCAATAGTATTTAGTTGGTTCAATCTGGTTAAAGGAAAATAAATAGAGGTCATCATGTTTTTTCCATTATTTAAACTGAATAGTTTCTTCTTTTCAATAGAATTTTGATTCGAATAGCATGCAATAATAGAAAACTAATAGAAACACAGTTTATTTTACATTTTACTATGCATCAATGTTTTTTATTATCACTCATGTCTATTTTTTTGTACAACAAAAAGGAATATAATATGTTCCTAGAAAGTTTTTTTCTTCTTCATACTACGACATGCGAATCCCTAAAGTTTTATTGTATGGATACGCAGTTGATGATGATAAAGTAGCATTTTATGGGTCTCTTTGCATCGTATGAAATTTCCTTGGGCATCTTTGAAAGATCTTCAAATCTTATAATAGAAGACATTAATTTTCACTGAAAAACAAAATCCATACTCTAAAAACTAGTTAATTAAACTTGTCTTATAGAAAAAATGGAAGGTAAAAGGGCAACATGTGAATATTAATTCTTACAAGTGCAGTGCAAAAAAGATGTCGTAAAAAAGCTAAGTTCAATGAAAGTATTTTTATCATTGGATTACAAATAGTTCGTGTTCTATCTGAAGCATTCTATCGTTTATGTATGAAATAACATTCGAGAAATTTTGGTGTATTGAACGGCGAAAGTTTTCATGATTCTAAATCGTGAAGGTTTTCACTGCTTAATAATTCTAAGAAGAAAATAGTTCAACTGCTGTGGAATGTAATCCTCTTATAAGCATGTTTCCGTATATTTTAAAACAAATACGTTAGACATTGGAGAGCGAACGCAATTTCATATGCACTTGTCTGAGCTCCTTATTGAAAAACGATCATATATATATTAATCATGATCTGCTAAATCTTTAAATATATTATTGAAAATATACTGTTTTGGACGAATAAATTGCTTTGCAAAGCATGTCACGCAAAGTTTTGATTCTACTAGAAAAGTTAGTTCTGCAGGTGTGACATATAGCTTAGACTGCGTGGTACGTTTTCCCTTACAAATCCTTAATCATTGATTAGGAAATTATTTGATGCTAAATGGTTCAATAATACAAATTTATTCAGTTTTCATGCTGAAAAAATCACATGATTCAGTTTTTTTAATGGTTATTTATAACATAGGAAAAATCGTAAAATTCATACAGAAGATTGTGAGCACGTGCAAGGATTATTTTAGTACTTGCCAATAAATGACGTATTCATTGCATTCCAATGTTTCTCCACTAAATAAATGCAAGAGAACACATAATTATATGGAATGGCAGATAATTTTCTATACTGATAGAATAAATTATTAATTTCTTACAAAATTATTTTCTAAGTCACCATAAGCAGTACTACCAATTACGATCATACAACTATTACCAGGGGGAGCGGCTCCTGATGGATTCTAGAATCCACCAGGAGCCGCAGATTCCACCAGGATCCATAGAATCCGCTAGGATACATTTTGATTAATGAGTTTACCTCAATATTTTTAACAGTTTACAGTTGCTAATGAGAACAGCAAGACTCATATACGTAGGATCTATGATTTGCACTGTGTTTTGAAAAAATTACGAAAGTGACCATTCATTTTTTCAAAGATCTAAATGCTCTATATATCGTTTCTTGTATCTAAATGCTTAGAAAAAAAAACTTACAGATTTTATTGTATACAAAAAGAGAAGAACCGAAGGATTTATTAGTCATATTATTCTATGACTGGGCGTGTGTTACAATAGTTCTGAAAAAATTATTTAGCCTTTTTGTACTATAGACGATACTGTTGAAACGAAGAATACTATTTTGTTTCTACCCATGACTTTGTCTGCGTAGTGATTAATTTTTCGTGTTAAATTGCAAAGTTCTAACAAGTACATTAGTATGGCTTGGTTTGCAACGATAGGTTCAAATATATGAACTCACAGCTATGTAAAAGTTTTGTTTTAAATATAGTAGTGAATGATATAGCAAAAAGTGAAAAATACATGAATCATTGCTACTTACTACGTAGTTAATAAATTCATCACTCTATCCCATATTTTTATGAAAAAAAACTTCAAATTTCATGTGTTTCATGGGATTTACAAGTTATTTTTTAACTTTTCCCTTGACAGCAAATAGAGTTACTGAATAACCTTGCACAAGATGTTAACGATTACGAGACTTTATGTTGCGAAGACGAATATCAATCCAAGAAGCTACAATAGAAAACCTTAAAAGGCAATTTAGTCTAACGGGTTAAGTCATTATAATAGACTAAAAAGAAAGCAAGTGACAGCGATAAGAAGTTGATGCTGATCTTCACATATCTTCAAACATCCACCAAGACTCATAAGAATTCACTGGAATCCACAAGGATCCATGAGGGGCCGTCAGAATCCAAGGATCCAGGAGCCGCTTTCCCCCTTGACTATTACTCCTTCATCTCTCACCTGTCGTTGAGTAGAAAAATGAAGTATAAGATCCTGTGTGTTTCTACCTGTTTAATTTTACTCGATTAAATAGAAGGGCAAATTTTTGGAGCTCAATACTCGTAGGGCTTTAGCTATATTTAATAGTTTATGCGGCATTATATATGTCCGATATTGCAGTAAATTAGCATGAATCAAGAAAGATCACTACATCATTGTTTCCAATTTACTTTTTATATTGAGTCGATTTGTAGAAAAAAGTCATGAGTACAAAAACTTATTCTAAATGATCAAATTCGACGGATCCCCTACCGAAAAAGATTCAGTCTGCAACGATGATTAGTTACAAGGAGCAAAAATGAATCGACAGAAATACACAAACTTTCATGTTCAACCTTTCTATTCTATTGAACGTGATACTCGAGCAGATAAAAGACTTACGATCTAGTGCAGTATTTTATTTCTATAAAACAAATGCAGACTAAATAATTATTAAAAACGAACGTCAATCTTAGTCCTATCTAATAATGCAAAAACCTTCGTTGTATTCGAAGCTTTTTGTTTAAACTAATCAAATCAGAACGTCAAGGACTATCAAAGTACAGGATTAGTTTTTCAAAGCGCGTACATCAATTATAATGCTAAATAGAATAAACAGACTGTAAAAAATTCATATATACGATGAAAAGAATGATTTAAAATGCTAGAATAGTTTCTAATTTCTTGTTTATTCTTGCTTTAGAAAATTGTTTTTCATTATAAACTTCATAAAATAATGTTTCATTAAGTCTCACATGTTAAGATTTATCGCTTATGTCAATGCTCTTTTCTTTTTAATGCATTAAACGTCAGCTATAAAAGTGCATTCAATTAGAAAATACTAGAACATCTGTCTTTCAGGAAAGAACAACATATTTACGAACAATGAAAGTAAGTATTAAATAAAATGCTTTTTTTCCTTTAATAAATAAGGAGATTTCAAAACAGTTAACGACATGTCAACGCAAACGATAGTCAAACACTGTTTTCTTTTTATTCAGAAACTTACATTCATACGCATCGAAATTCTTTGATGTAGGCACGGATCGGTTTTAAGCGAGTCAATTGTTGTTGCTTTTTTAGTTGCCTTGGATTCCAAAAGAGACATATCATTTGTATAGTTTTGAGCCAAAGGCATTTTAATTAATAACAATGGTAAAAACACAAACGCTATCAAATATGAATCAAGTTATTTATGATGCTAAGTAATAATAATAATAATAATAATACTTGAATATTAGTTGCTTCACAAGCGGTTATAATATTGATCGTAGTTCTACGATTTGACAGTTTCTATACAAAGGAACAAGCATCCAATAGTAAAACGTCTGTAATGAAACATTTTAGAACGTCTAATGTAGAGTCAAAATTCACACAAAATAAGCGAAGGAACAACTATAAAAAAAAAAGTGCCGCGTTTGCCGTTCGACAATTTGCTTTCCTGTGTCATCCTACGAACGGAGTATTGAGAAGAAACAAGAAACTATATATACACATAAAAATAGAATGGCATTGTTATCTAAGAAAAAATAGGAAAAAAGAAGAAGAAAAAACTTAAATATTATCAAAGAAGTCACGTTGATGTTACTTGAGCAGTCAGGATGTGCACACAAAAAATAGCATAGCGTCCAGTACTCAAATGTAGAACAAAAAAAGAGTTTTATGTGTGTTAATTAGGTTGATTGCGAAACAGACTGTCTATTGCAACAAGTGTTGGACACCTTTTTTTTCTTGCTCTCTCTCTCTTTCTCGTTTTTTTCTTTCTATCCTGTTGCCAGAAAAAGCAAAATGAGGAGATTAAGAAACCTAATCAATAAGAAAACTCAATAATTAATGACCGTGTTGACGTCACAAATTATTCATTATTCTGTGAACGCATATTCAAACAATTAAATGATTGATTGACATGTAGACACAATAACAGAAGTCGATGTTTCGTTTAGTCAGAATGTCACTTAATTTCTTCATAAAGCATCTTTTGATCGTGAACTCATAAAATAAAACACAAAAAAGCTTCATCCATCATTTAGTGTGAGTATAAGAAATCCTATCAGAAAATAATGAATAATTTCAAGATCGGCAAGAAATTCAATGACGACTAGGCAGGGGCGTACCGACCGGGGCCGCGTGGGGCGCAACGCCCCCTTGTTTTTGAAAATTTTATCGTTTTTAGGCAAAAAATAGAAAAAACGCTGTTTCTTGGTAGTAAATTGCTGAATTGATAGCTTACGCCCCCCCCCCGGCTCTTGAGACTTCGGTACGCTCCTGCAACTAGGAAATTGCATTAGCTGTCAACATATAAACCGGAATGATAAAGCATGCATCATTCAGGCTTATCTCCGTTTTTTTTTCTTCTTTTGTAACTATGAAACCTTTCGACACTTCATTAGTCAATCTAACTCATTTTCAGAATCATTTATTCTTCATTATCAGTCTCGACGTACTGCAACATATATTTTATGCATAGAAAAAAAGAATGGTATCCAGCAGGTCAAATCTATTTCAGTTGTTGTGTCAAAGATCCTGCAGCGCACTCAAGAATGTTCTTGTCATATCGAATATGAAAAACAATAAGATAAACACTCTCGGTTGTGTAGCCGATAATAAAGAAGTCGACAGTTACGCCCGCTATGAATTCAGAAAACCCTGGAAATAGAAGATTATGACTTTATTTTTAATCGTATTAAAAATTTGATAGTAAATGCTTTAATCATAGTCATGACTGAAAGTGTTGAAAAAATGATTAAATGAGAACAGTTAGTTGTCTACTTTCTTCTTCGAAGATTTTTTTTCCATAGTCATATTCATAGTGTGAATCACACTTGTGTAACAACCAACGACAAGCACGGAAGCGTCAATTCATGATTGCAATCCGTCAATGAGAAACAAAAAGTTTTTATGTAAAAAAAAAAAAACGGGCCCAAATTTCCATCATAATATCAACTGTCAGTATACAATTATCTACAGTACAATCAATGATCATATAATCAACTTTCTATATGTTTAAAATTATTGATATTGATTATGTGAGTTAGTATCATTTCCTAGTAATCAAAGGCGTATGATGTAATATGTGATTAACAAAAGCCATGTAAATGTTCTTTCTAATCGAGTACAAACAATACTTCAAACAGAAAAAAGGATGTCAATATTTGTGTAATAGTTTAAACTATCTTTACACAAAATGATTTTCGATTCATTCGATATCAATTAAATTTCACTTGATATAATTTCGTATATTATGTTAAAAGTATTATGATTGCAAATCGATCTATATTAAATATTTTCGAAATACACTTGTTTTGACCTTTTGTCTATAGGTCTATTCACTTAAAATGAAGATGATTTTATTGCAGATAAATTAATTTCTTTGTTGTTGTTATTATTATTACTGTCCTTCAATAGTAATAGTAATAATAAATGTTTACACACTTCACCAATTTCATTTTTAGAGAATTACTAGACATGTTTTATCACCATAGATTTAATAAGTAATGTTCTATCATAATTGTGTAGACACTATTGTTGACTAAATGAAGTCGGCTAGTAGAATAGACTAAACAACTCATTTGAGCATATATTTACAAGTATCATAAACTTCATCGAGTATTTCTTCAATAGCTATTTTAGATCATTTAACGTCTCGACAATTTTCCACCAGAACAATTTTACAATTGTCTTAAAATGTTTTGTTCTTAGATATATGAATCATTTAATCTGACACTATTTATTATACCTAACTCTCGTTTCGTGAAATACAACCTACAACAAGTATAGAATTATATAGGTAAAGTTTATCTATCCCCGCCCTTTCTCAACAGATCGTGACAGACACTAATCAGTGAACATGACAGATCGTGACAAACGTAGACCAATGATTGCAGACAACATGTATATCAATAATATCTCGTTAGAATATATAAATTGCTTCCTTGTTGCATTTGAGAAGGATTAAGTAGAAGAAAATGAGCGAGGAAATGTACCCCAAAAATAGATAGACTACAACAATCTCTCGTTGACTAACAAAAGCATCGACGCCCCTATTGTATATTTGAATCTCCTGGAGTATTGCGCTGACAGCTTTCTGATTTGAACAACCGTCAGATATTTGATTTTAACCATTACACTATTCATTTTAATAATGTCATGCCGACCTTTTATCTTTTTTTTAATAAGTTTCAAAGTTGTCTCAAAAGCAGATTAGTGAACTCTCAGGAAAAGATTGACAATCCTTTGAATTCTTCAAAACCTATCCAGGTTCCTATTTTCAACTGAATAGTTTAATAATGATTGCTTTTCATTGATTCTTTGAATGAATTGAAAACAATGCATGCAAACATTCTAATCTCATCGATTGTTTACTCAGTAGTGAACCGGTAAGTCAACTGAAAACTATTCATGTTTTTCACCAGAGAAGATTTAAAAGTGAAATTCGTTGCAGATAGTGGCGACATAGTCAGCGTTGGTTTTATTGGTCAAAAATAGGTACCAATCAATCCATTTTAAAAAGTTGTGAGTTATGTGATAGTGCGTGAGTCTTTTGTTTTAGCAAATATTCTAAACACTACTATTTTCTTTTAATTATTTACATTCATATTTTAATAGATGTCAACATCAAATCGTTCTTTATCACAAGATAATGCAAATGGTGAAAAATGGGATCAATGTTTAACCGATGGCATACTTAAAACAGGTTTAAATGAAAATATTTTTCTATCCTAATAATGATCATGTAGTTTAGCTTTTGGTTTGACATGGGGTATTGTTTTTTCGGCTCTTCTCTTCAAACGTAAGTGAAACTTTTGGTTAACATTAAAATATTATGAACACTTTGCTTGTGAAAGGCTAGGTCGCCCATGGCCAATTATCTTTGGTACAGGTATAGGCATAGGTATGGGATATAGTAGCTGTCAAAACAATTTACATTCATCTAATCGTCATTTTATATCCATAACAAGACAAGATCAACAGATTCCGACAGTAAGATAGCAGTAAGAGTAATTAAATTTTTATTTATGATGAAATTTTAGACACCATCAGAAAGCGAATGATCTTCGTGGTTGGAAGACGAACATCTCGTTTCTTTCTTTTTTTCTTTTGCGTTAGCCTTCTTTTTTGTGTTCATTGAAAGAAATAAACAAGTATAATTATCTTTGTATTAAGTTTAAATTGATTGGAAATATTAGCTTCGTTAGAATGTATTAAGAAGACTTAGACTAAAACGAAATACTGTAATTGACATTTTAATTATTGATTAAATAAATACGACAATATTTGATTTCTTATCGGAGAAAAAAGATTGAGAATGAATCGATTGATAAGCTTGGTCTAGATTAAAGTTATGTCTAAACTCAAATAAGATTCATTTAAGCTTATCCTGTCTAGATTCTGACAGGTATATTAATTTTTATCGGTAGACTTTTCATGTCATGCATCTATTGAATTAATTGCTATAGAAGATAAACATTGAATGTAGATGGTGTCTAGTAAAATAAGCAGACTGTTTAAAATTCAGTGTATAATCTATTAATTTTTATTAAGAATCTGTGAAATTGATTAATATATAATATAGATATGTTATTGGACTTCTCATTTTCTTCTTTCCTCTTGTTCTCTTTTCTTTTAAACATTAGAATGTGATTACACAAAGAAAAGAGTTCGACGTGATGGAGGGATAATCGAGAGTCTTTTTTCTCGTTTGCACAATCGATAGTGGTAAGGCGACATTCTCTTTTTTTCTATGTGGATGTGTTCTTTTATTGATATGATTATTATTTGGTGGCGGTGGAGAAGAAGGAGACGAGAGGGTGAACCTCATTTTAATATATTGCTGCATGCATATGTTTGCATGTATACTATTCAATGTGTGTGCATGCGGCCAGTCAGGCTAAAAGAAAAGAGAGAAGGAACAAAAAATGAACATTGTGTCGCTCTACGGACGTAAGAGAACAAGTAGAGAAAAACACAGAGGGAGAGAGACAACGAGAAAGAAAAAGAATAGATCAAAAAATAACTATAAGAGTGGGCAGTACGGTCGATATGAGAATGGTGATGGGGTTGAAACATATTTTACCCAAGAGATTTCTTGTTGTAAGTTTTTGCTTCATGTGTTTCTGATAAAATTAGTTTAGATTAATCAATCACTTTATGTGTTTGGTTTTTCAAGGCTTCCTTTGCACTTGTCTCGATATATATCTATTTTATCATTATCATGTAACATTTATTTAAAGATTTACACATGTAGATTTACTCGTATTCTTCGTGTCTGCTTAATTTACAGATAGTAATCGAATGGGGAAGAAAGCCAGGTAATGAATACCGAATGAATGAATCTCCTGTTATTCTTTTTGGTAATATCAAATGCGCGTAATATGAGATGACCATTGAGTATGTTACAACACAAAAGTCTTATCTTTCTCATGGGATTCATCATGTTAGCATTCATTCTTCGTTCAATAAAAGAAGAAATGCATGCTTGACCAGATGTATTTGTGTTGTATATATAAATATATTGTATTCTATGTTTCTTGATTTGCGCTATTATTAGATTTTTTTCTCTTTTTTATATAATCAAACCTTGAGAGATGATGATGCAGCTGCTTAATTTATCCATTGTCACTGTCTTCAAGAGAAGAAAGAAAAAAGAAATCATCAAGCAATAGAAATGAATGACTTGTTGCAAGGACAGTCTTTCATTTTTGCCGTCTATCCCCAATGTGGCATGTGCACTGACCTACAAATGAATGCCAGTCATGAGAAATTTGTTTTTGTCAAACATTCGTTTGCTTACGCGATAAACTAAAAAGAAAACATTCAAATAATTAGAAAAGCTTGTCCTTGAAATAGTGAAACAAAACTGATCATTTTGCCTTTGAAATCATGTGGCCTGAATAGCTCAGTTGGTAGAGCGAGTGTGATATTTCTCCTCACAAGGTTCAGGTGAGACTGTTCATTATTCTACGTTGTTGAACACGATGAGCATCTCATCTATAAACGATTTATGTAGAACAGAAGAATATTAGCGTGTGCCATCATCGTTCTCTTCATCTTTCTTTTTTCCTCCTTTTTTTTCTTCCATGCTCCTCGGAATTAAACAGGAGCACAAACGTCAGTTTTTTTTCTTAGTCCGTAAGTGAATGAATGAATGAATGCATCTGATGACACTCCGATGGGCATCCGTTCATCACTAAATACAAGTGAGTAATTTTAGCTTGCGGAAATACATTTACAGACAAATGTCGAATGTATCGAATATTTATCAATATATTCTGTTGATTTCATAAGAGAACTGGATTTATTTACGTTACATTTTTCATTTAATAGCATTTCTACATAGGAAAATATCATTGTTCATATGGAGAATGTTTACGTAAGAGAAAAACAATGTCTATCAATGTTTAAAAAGGAGATTAAAATAAGAATTCGACTATCTTTGCAAATAATTTTCAGAATTCGCTAGACGAAAAAAAATTGATTTTACATATTTTCAGTGCTTAATAAACATAAATTCTAAAGAAACCTAAGAAATTCAGTTGAACTGCCAGAATTTGTAATGACATTTATTAATAAGTAATGGTAACCAGGAAATCAGTAGAAACGTAAAACGATCAAGGTTATTACTTCATTTGTTTTCCTATCGTACTATGTAGTTCTTTTACACACAATTTCTACTGCTATCGCTTTCGATTCTGTACTACCTTGAGAAAAAAAAAATCTTTCTATTGCTTGTAGTTAACTTTTTTCCATTCTAGTCCCTCAGGATAATGAATATGTTTAGTGTATTTCCATGTTATTATACTTTTTTTTTCTCCTTGAGCTTTAGTTAACTTATCGTATCGTATCGTTGATACTTGATTTAGTTGATCTTTGCTCATCGTCTCTATTTACGTGTATGAACAACTCCGAGCATATAGGTCGACGATCCAAATCCAAGGTTAGCTGCATCCTTGCCGTCAGCTTGTTCTTTCTCTTCTTTTTTTTTTATTCTTTTTTTACCATGGATCATGCATCAATGTCAATTTATGTTGATTATATATATATAGATTTATGTAAATATATAAATTATAAGTTTCAGATGTGATATGACGACGAAAGACATAGAAATCATATAGAAAACAAGAATGGGTTCAACATTAGTAGAAACAATTAATATCAATGCTAAAGATTTTACAGAACATTTTCTAACTTGTTCAACATGCATAAATCAATATTCGTCGGATTCACATGAACATCAACCAAAACTATTACCATGTTCACATACAGTTTGCCGTCAATGTTTAGAACATATCGTGAATTCACAGCCAAGATCTGATGCGATTAAGTGTATGCTAATATCTAATCTTGCTTACATAGTCTTAATTCATATATTTACATAGGTCCTATCTGTCGAGAACATATTCTATTACCTAGAGGTGAGTGATCGCATGAATTTCTTTTTTTTTTCTTATATCTAAACAATTTCAAATTTTAGGTGGTGTCACTTCATTTCCACCGTCATTTTTAGTTAATCAATTACTTGATTTAATGGTTAGTCAACGGCGCGATGTTATTCCCAAATGCGATTCACATACAAATGAAGAACTACTATTTTGTGAAACATGCGATAAAATTTTTTGTCAATTATGTGATCAACATCAAATATCAGCTGAACATACAGTCGTTCCATTTTCATTAGCAATTAAACGTATGAATGAAATCCTGTCGTTTAAAGCATCAAAAAGTAAGAATTTATCATCATCAGAGTAACGATTAGAGAAATGACCTGAAAATCGACTACTATTCTTTGGTTCGAACAAGAAAACCTTGTAAAATGGTAACGCTTCTTTGGAGAGTCAGTCGTATCTTAATTGAATGGATTCTATTTCAAGTAATAAATGCATGGAAAAACGAAAGCTTTCTGATCGAATCATACGAAGACTTAACTTTGCAATTACATGCTATTGTGTATCTCATTTTGTGGCTAAAAATCATGTTTAAATTTGAATTTTTTATCACTCAAGTTGTTCTATAAGCCCATTGATTTTTAAAAGAAATAGATTTTAGTTTTTCTTCAACGGTCAGACGATGTTAGGAAGTTGAATACTTGCATAATAAGTTAGTCTCAGTGGGAGTCTTTATTATGTTAAGTTTGAACTGATGCAGGAATTTTTTTCTATGTATCAATTTAGTATATGAAGTGGACCTTCGTGAGTTATGAAAAAAATTCTAACAAGATGAGTGCTCTTGCATTCTCCCTGCAGAGTTATAATCGTTTTACTCGCAATTTAACCTAAAGAACAGTATGTAAAAAAGAATTTATATTTCAAAATAAAAATTTTGTTTAGCAATAAATGTTTTTTTTTTGCGATGGCAATCGTTCTCATATAATTTTCAGTTTAAAACAGTATTGCTGCTTCAAGATATTGTATTTACTTTTAGAAATAAAATATCTCCTGAAGAGAAGATTCTTCGAACGTGTAAGTTTCTTTAAAATCGCTGATATTCTAGAGAAACAGATATAAAGAGACTGAATTTCATGTATTTTTCTCCTATCAGACTTGTGTTTACCTTAAGTAAAGAATTCAGCTCAAAAATATTTTATTGTTTGGAAATAATTCCTTAGTGAGATCGAGCATAGAATTGCCGTGAAAACCTCTCTTTCATATTTATATTTGTAGTAACGAATTCTTGTAAGTTTTCTCTAGTTACCACAATACGAGTGTAATAAAATTCAGCGATCGATTTCGACAGTGTGATTCCCTTGTGTGATCTTTTGAAAAATGACTGTTGTTTGATCATCATCGTCATAGTATACCATGGTAAAAAGAAAACAATGAAGATTGATTATTAGACATTAATAGTATCAGGTTTCTATTCGCAAAAACTCCATTACAATTTCTTTTTCTAGTAGTCCGTATGAAAAATTGCCCACCGATATAAAACTAATTACACTGTCATCTTGATTATTCATGTTCACTTTCTTGTAGAATGATAGAAGTTTTTTATCCTAGTAGAAAAGGTAATCTATTATGATATTTGATTGTCAACGCCCTTGTAAATAGTCACTACTTTGTATGAAGATAACCTTGATGAGATACGTCTATTTATATCTAGATAAAAACGAATCTCTTAATGGATTCTGAAACATAATAATCTTGAGAATGTGAGTATAGATCTTCTCTTCACTTACATTAACGTTCTCCCAATTCAGATAGCAATGTAATTTAATTGATAATATGTTTTCTAATATGAACCATAGGAAGTAGTGACAAATAAAAATAAAAATAATATATATATATATAACGGGTGGACCATAAAGAATGTCACCCTCAGTGTTTTTGGAATATCTCGCTCAAATTGTGGTGTAGATATTTCAGTTTTATTTTCCAAAAGGTAGCCCGTGCAATTCTCTACAGAACCTAGTGAAAAGAGCTGTTCAAACGATTAACTATGGAAGTACATCCAGTCAAAATTGCAATGCCCCGAAATGGCGCACTTTCACAGCACTCGTGTTCATATTAACGATTTCGCGCAGCTCTGTCGACTCCATATAAACAGGCTTAATAGGCCATTTTGTAGCCCTTGGAAAGTTCTATTGGTTCAACGAATACCTTTTTTGACATATTCTTAATTTACTCGAACAAAACCCGTTCTTTGCTCCCATCTGTTCACGTTATGAGAATCCTCAATTAAGTTTCATCGCGGTTTTAATTTTGTTATCATAAGTGGAAAATTATTACACATTCAAATTTAGTACTAGATTGAAGGAAGACGTTTTCTCTATCATATCGTTACGAGCAGAATGGTGTAAAATAATTTGCTGCAGTGCTTGAGGTTCATAATAAGAACGATCAATGATTCCAACGCATTTGTTTTTGTAGGAGACTGACCACTGAAACCGGGCAATCGTATCTGGATACTTCTTTGAAGCTTTGCTAGAAAAAGTACACTCGAAAGCACAGAAAGCTTACATTGGAATTGGATTTCGTATCTAATTTTCTAGAAGAAATGAAATAATTAATTTTCTAAAAATGCGCATTTGAAAGTGCGCCATTTTGGGGCATTGCAATGTTGACTGGATATACTTCCATAGTTAATCGTTCGAACAGCTCTTTTCACTAGGTTTTGCAGAGAATTGCACGGGCTGCCTTTGGGAAACTGAAATATCTACGCCACAATTTGAGCGAGATATTCCAAAAACACTGAGGGTGACATTCTTTATGGCCCACCCGTTATATGCCTTACATCCTTACGAAGCTAATAGAAATTTTGTCTTCGATAGATTGTCTAACAATTGTTTATTTTTTCAATCATAGCTACCAGTTGTTTGGATCATGCACTCGAATTAGTTAACAATGAAATTCAACGACTTGATAGTAGTATGGAGAAAGCTGGTAAGTTAAAGTTCGTTGGCAAAAAGTTGCATAGCCAAATTTCTTTATTTTTCAGCTGAAGCTATTGATCGATCGTTCAATGAAATAAAAAGTTATGTTGAACATCGCCGTCATAATTTATTACAATCACTTAAAACAACAAAAGATTATAAATTAAAAGTTCTCAACGATCAATTAAATGTTATTTTGAGTAAATTTTGAAATATTTCCATTTTTCTGATGTTAATTTTTTTGAAGATTTTTCTTTAGATGAAAAATCTAAAATTGAACTTGAATGTGCTGCATTTCAACAAGCATCCGATATTCATGTGTTAACTCAACGTATACAAGAATTGAATGATCGCATTGAACGCATGTCGTTGTTGGGTGAACCACGCGAAAATTCGTTTATGAAATTTGAATTTCGACATAATCAAGCTCTGCAAGATTTAGCACGTTCATTGAATAGTGTGGGTCGTATACGTGTATCATCAACATATCCTCCATTATGTCGAGCAAAAATCGAAGCACCCGTAGCTAATCTTCAATGCGCGATACAGATTGAAACAGTTGATTACAATGGAAATATACGTGTTGATGGTGGTGATCCATTAACAGTAAATATTTGGGATTCATATGGAAAATTATGTGAATACGATTTGTATGATAAACAAAGTGGAGCATATACAATTATATTTCGACCATTAATTAGTGGAAATCATAAAATCGATATAAGAATATTTGATCGTCCTATATCAGGTTCACCATTTACAGTTGATGTAACAAAACATAATAATCCGTTATGGACATTCGGTAAGATGAAAACAAAACCAAAAAGAGAAGACTTTCTTCAACAGATTGTGTTTTTTTTCTTTAATTCCAAGGTAAACGGGGTCGAGGTGAACATGAATTATCAATGCCGGTGAGTGTTATCGTCGATAACCGAAATGAGCGAGAACAAGTATATATACTCGATCCAGGAAATAGTCGAATTAAATGTCTTACAGTGGATGGAAAATTTATTGAACACCTCGGTAAGACTTTCATTATCTACGTATTCGTAGAAGAATCAAATCTGATCAATTAACAAACATATTTATTTTTCTGATTCCGAGAGCAGTTGTTCTATACTTGTGAGTCCGTGCTAATCCTAAGACAGGGGTATGGTAAACGTGTATGTTTTACATTGCTAACATATACAGACAACTTTAATCTTCTGTTCTCAATCTAGGAACACATGTCATGAAGTTTTAGTATATTCTCACTGATCAGTAAGTAGAGACGGTCTGACATCTTGTCACAATGCATATAGCCTATCCGAATCTAAATGATGGCCATAAATCTGAAGGCGATCAATAATGATCAAGTATCGTCTAGCCAATTATCGACATTCAGGTTTACAGCAAGGTCACTACCCAAAAGAAAAAGAACGCCACTAAGATATCTGTCCTTTGCCATTCTGGCATGTGCTCATTCAAAGACATTAGCATTAACACGCTCCCTAATAAACATGACAGTAACTGACAAACTAAAACAGATGTTCATGATTTTCTTCATTTACAATGTACAGATCTTTTTCATATTTTCTATTTTTATCTCACTAACAACTGTTTCAATAGTATTTGCTACGCTCAGTATGAAATCATATGTTTTAAAACGAATATGTTTATTTCTAGTAGTTGACTCTCTGGTTGAATCAACAAGTACTGGTTTAGCTTATCGTTCATCTACATCAACATTCTATTTGCTTGATTGGAAAAGTAAATTTATAACTGAATTCACATTATTCAATTCCAATTCATCATCAGCACATGTCAATAATAGTCGAATTCATATAAATCATCAAGTAACATGTTCATTATTTAATGAACCTGTTCAAATAGCTCTATTTGAACAACATTTTAATTCTTTACTAATATGCGACAATAATACATTATTAATTATTGATAGTCGTACAGGTGATTTGATAAATAAAATTGACATACGTTCATTTGGTATAAAAACTATAAAAGCGTTCACAGTCGGTTTACAAGACGAAATTATACTTAGCGATCATCGTATACATGTATTATCATATGAAGGAAAATATATACGGCAAATATCGTCTGTAAATCAGCAACAAATTGTTGATGTCGATATACATATAACGCATGAACCACCTGATCTCATTGCATCACATCATAAACAATCGTTAACATTACCTCAACATACAAAATCCGTGAATAGTCAAACAACAAAAGGAGGTAAGACAAAAACAAAGTCGACCTTTTTTTTGTTTTATGCATTCATCGAATCATTTGTTTTTCAAACTTTCGTAGGATTTTATACAGCGCTTTGTGTAGATAAAAATGGTCTTCTGTTAGCTGGTAAATGTGAGAAAGATGGAAATGCACATATTGAAATCTATGATAATCAAGGTCATTTATTACGTATTATTGATTCTTATAATCAACGATTGAGACGTCCATGTTCATTAGCAACAACTCAGGATGGCTGTGTACTCTGTGTTGATCTAACAACAGATTCAGTACGAAAGTATCGATATGCTTAATGCTTTTCTTTCTCAGGTTTCGTTTTTCTTCTGTTTTATGTTTGCGTATATTTGTGCGTGTGTGTTGTGTGTCAGATAGAGAATACCTTCCTTTTGTTCTCATACACTAATTCGATTCTATGAAGTAAATGTGGAAAAAAACACGTGAACTAAAATCTCCGATCGTCATTGCAATCTATTAAGAAACGCTAGTCCCTCTATATTCCCTTATTGAAAATCTGTAGATTTATTCTTAGAGTACAAGGAAAACTTTATCTAACTAAAGACGCATAGTAATTGACAAATTCCGTTCGAAAATTAAATATATTCGATAGAGATTAAACTATTTAGGGTTTTATACGAAATGAAACGAGAGAAAAAAAAGTATGTCGAACAAAATAGGCAATCGAAACAGTGTATAATATCCGTTAGAGAAAGATTGCAACTTTAACAGATGTATTGCAGTTGAGAAAAATGAAGAGAAAAGTGATCATCTTTTCGTTTTGATAGCCAAAATATCCAGAAAATTTCGAATTTATGCATTTCTCGACGAATCATTTTTCGTAATTATCAGAAAATCAAGAATCTGGATAAATTTACGTTGGTCGCAACAGATTTTGGTTCATGTTTTTTTTTCAGTTTACTTTATAGAATTCGTTAATGTATGTATGCGCGTTTATTGTTTCCTGTATAAAGTGCCACCAACGCTCTCCATCACTTTTTTTCTCTTGTATATTATTTTTGTTTATTGTCTATGTCTAACGCGTTGAAAGAATTATTATATAAAATGAAAATGAGAGATAGATTCCTCTGGTAATGTCAGTATAAAATAAAGATTTTCTATGAATAATTATGCTTTGCACAACAATTTTCTTTTTAAACAAATGATTATTAAAAGATGATTGTCACGAAGAGAAAGAACATCATATACATAACAAATATATCAGCTTTTTCCTAGTAGGAAATCCTTCTGAAAATTGTTTGTTTGTTCTATAAGGATTATTGTACTGTTGCATCAAAGAGAAATCGATCTGAAAAAGAAAGTAGGCGTTTCACAAAGTCATCACTGAAGGCTCAAGCTTAATTAAATATTTTAAAAAAGAATCATCCATATTCTAATAATGATCATTAGAAACTTTTACAATTGATTTTCAAGATTTCAGCAATTTATTTTTGTTTATAGATTTAAAAAAAGATTATTTTCAAGATTTCAACGAGGATGAGAAGTGTTGTATTGATCTATCACAGTCTTTATAAAATCTTGAACTGATTAAACTGTAGCCATCGAAGAATAATGAGTATTTCTGAATTTATTGAGGTGACTAATATCACTTTGATGCCTGCAGCGAATATTATAGAAGTGTACAGAGCCCTTAGTTGTTATTTTAATCAATTGTTAGAATAGTAATTATATGTAATCAAGGAAAAGTAACAAGCGAATACTAGCAAGGCAATATAAAAAAAAAATACGATGCTTGTGAGTACAAAACAAAAGAGAAAAAACTACGTTCGAAATAATTAATAGGACAGATATTTTGTCTTACAATCGATTATCCTTGGAGGAATAACAGTAGTTTCTTGGAATTTTTTTCATTGTATTTATTTTGTATTGATAGAATGAGACCAAAGAATCCAATAGTTTATCGAAATTGTTTTATTTGAAAGTAAGTCGGATATGCTCCTTGGGCAGCTGCGACAGCTTGTTAAGAATACTTTTCATTGAGAATAGTTAATATGCTCTTTTTTCATCTTATTATACAATTGCGATTGATTTTCTATGAGATAGATTTCGCTTGATTTATTTTGCAACCAACTGTTGCAGTCAAAATTTTCAGGGCGTCTATTTAAGACTTCCAAATAAAAATTCCATTGAATCGCAATGAAAATAAATAATATTCGACTGTTTTATTTTTATCTTCTGGATAAGGTCAAGTTTATTAATATTTTAGCTTTCAATGAAATTATATTTGATCTGCGCAACAATTCATTAGAATGAGAATCGTAAATTCTGTAATCAAATTTCACTTAACCAATGTTGGTTTAACTGTTGGAAAAAAATACATGGAATTATTATTTAAAAGTTTGCCTATTCAATAAAAACGATTTGTATTCTTGGCTTCAAGTAATAGTCAAAACAAAACTATATAAATGTCGTTTTCTCATCACTCATCAATTCGTCACTCGACTTCTATGTATTTAGAGAGATAAAAACTTATATGAAAGCTTAGACTTACTGTCGTGTCAAAGAACGATTAATCATAGTCAACAAAAACAAACATCCTTCGGGACCGCCCTGCAAAATTCTGCGGACACTTTTACAGGAAGAAACATTTCCGAGCAAGAGATGCCATTAACTTCATATCTTTATCGACGACGATTAGTTTTTATGAGTATGTTGGATTATCGTCTAGCTGATTAAATAGAAGGAAGAAAATTATCAACTCTATCCATTGATGAAAGTAACAATTATTTCTATTTCATGTTCGTTTTTCTAGATATTGAATTGTGGTTGATCGTGAGAAAAAAATCTGATTATAATCGTGTACATAGAGAAATATGATCTTCTAGATAACTAAGCGACATCTTTGAAACGAGAAGAAAAGATTGGTTCCATCATGGATCCATCCATTTGGAAGAATTCGTATATGATTCATCTGATTTGTTACTTCTTTAAAACGGAAGTAATCGTTTCGATCGATTATTGTTCTGTTTATTCTTATTTTATTTTTATTGGTTGTATTTATATTATTTCTAGAATGATTTTTGAAATTAATTAATTGATTGATTAAATTGATATTATATATAAATAGTTTCAATGCCGGAGAGTTTATTTTAATTTTAACGAAAAAAAAGAGAAGAAATAAAATGCATAGATCATCAACGACAACCACAGCAAAAATTCAAAAGAATCGTTCTGTAAGTTAGTTACTTTTTTATTTTAATAGTAGTTTTTAAGGAGAATCGAAAATTTTATGGTAACTATTCGTCTTACTCCGAATTCTTTTTACACGAATGAAAACAAATATAGATCAATTTTTTTCTTCGTTCGTTTCTCGTCCTCGTGAGTATTACTCATTTAAAAAAAACAAGAAAATCAAAAGTAATTAAATGTCAATCTTGAACTTAATCCATTCGCTTGTGCGGATATTATTAAAAAGAATAAATGGACTCAGAATCTTATCATATTAACACAGTATATGGATTTTATTGTACTATGTTAAATATAGGTTTTTATCAATAGAGAATATATTGCGAGGAAATATTTTCTTTTGTTTTTCTCCAAGATAAAAACAAACGTATGTTGAATATTTTTTTAAAAAAGAATAAAAAGTTAAGGTTATCATATTAATTATTTTTAAAGAAACTGATTTTAGTTTCATGGGTTGTAATTTCCATATAAAATATGAATCTCTTCAGACTGAACTTTTTAAATTATCCAAATTATTAATTTTTGAATAAATATATGGGAGTTGCCATAAATCGATAAAGAAATAGTTTAGTAATTTTCTATATAGTATGTCTATCATTATAAATTCGTACAATAAACAAGAATTCTTATCTCATATAACCTTCTATTAAATTTTCTTCAAATAAAAACTGAAGACAAAAAAAAAGGGAGTTTTTTTNATATATATATATATATATATATATATCGTCTTTTCTTTTTTTGCAAAAAGACGAGTACGAAAGAACGAAAAAATTTTTTTATGTGCTCCCCATCGCTGTCTTCATTTGTAAAAGAACAACGGATCAAAAGATGACATATTCATCTCAATAATGACTAGCGAGAGAAGTACTAAGAAAGTTTTGAAATTAAAAACATTTCATGAAATTAGAAATGATGTTACGTATGAGATAAAAATTTTCTCAAAAAAGCAACCAAAATGGACTACTACAATTACAACGAATAAACAAATAAGTATCGAAGATAATACTAGAAATCAAGTGAGATAAACATATTGAATAGAAATTATTCTTTTATTTTTATACGAAAAGAAAACAATAAATATTATGTTATTTTTATTCATTTATTTAGGTTAATACAGATTCGGATAATGGCGAAGATTCCGATGATAATGTTACAGGTGGAGTCAACGAAAAAATTGTGTCAACAAGTGGTCAAAAAAGACAAAAACAAAGAAAGGTTAAAGGATATGTTTTTGCTTGATTATAAATAGAAATTAAAAAAACAACAGGATAGGCAAGTCAAGGTTGAATGCACAGCTTTGATATGATCGAAACATTCACGAAAACGTTTTTCCGCTAATGATAAAATGAAATTCTAATAAAAACGTTTTGAATATCTATTTAGACATATGTATCGGAATTGTTACCAATGAAATTGGTTAATGATCCATCAAAACCTGTGATAACATTATCGAATTATTTAATGAAAAAACGTAAATGGCCATATCGTGGATGGCATAAACGCTTTTTTGTTTTACAAGATGGTTATTTAATCTACGGCAAATCTGAGCAAGAAGTAAGCTGCTAAACATCGATTGAACATTGGTTTTTCTTCCTGTGAATGAGCTATATAATACATCGTATGTTTTCTATTAAGAAAAATTCGTCCATAAGGTAGTTTTTTAATAAACTAAATTGACAAAGATACAACTGAAAACATGTTGAGAATAATTATGATTTATATTTTGAGCGTGGACAAGACATTCTCTTTAGAGAGATCAATTTACTCTACTACACTAAATGAAAGAAGACGATAAGAAAATTAATTGATTTTAAAATTTTGCTTTTTTGCAAGATAAAACGTGGTCGATACAATGGTCGATGTGATATTGGTTTATGCATTGTTACATTTATTCGAGAATTACAACGTATAAATATCGATGAAACAAATTCTGTTTATCATATTAAAATAAAAGATAGAAGTTCATTTGAACAGTGGCTTGAACAAATAGCCATTCATCGAAATTATCGACAAAAAGTACTGGAAGAACAAAGTCCATTAATAAAAAATTTAAATACCACCGACGAACCAAAAAAAGAAACTAATCATAAAAGCCCATCGCCAATTAATAGTGCCATAACATCATCTGATCGTCTGTTTTACAATGGTAATGTTTTCAAAAATTGATTTCAAAAGAAAATAAAACAAATCATTTTTTCATTGCAATTAAATAGATTTCGCTGAGATTCAAGTGCAATTAAGCAGTCTATCTGATATTCTTGAACAAATCAAGATAAATACGACGACAACATCAAGTGTATCTTCGAGATCTATAGTAAGAGTTTCTTTATTTATGTTTTTAATCTATTTTAGCATATGTTATTCATTTTATCTCGTGTTCTAGGATGGAGGTAAAACAAATAGTGGCCATACACCATCAGCTAGTATAAGTAGTATTAATTCTTTTACATTACTCGATGTTCAACGACAAGATTACTTTGAATTATCGAAAAAAGGTTATTTCTTAGTACGAAAAGTATTCATTAGCAAGTGTCTTTTTCGATTTTAGTTTTTGATAATCTAAATAATCTTTATAAACGCTTATCTGTGCTCGCTATAGAACAACAACAACAATTAGTAAATTAAATTTGATGAAAATTAATTTTTATGAAAATCGATTTCTTTTTTTTAGACTAATTCAGTAAATGCAGGAACCAGTAATACCCTTCAATCAATATCATCAGGATCGACGACTATGTCTCGACATGAATCTATTTTTTATGATGCTCCTGAAGTTCTTAGTGTTCTCTTGCTCAATGAAGATAAAGATGAAATTGAGAAAATGGTACGTAGAGGAAATTCGCCTTTAAAAAATATCAAAATTTAACTATTTAGCCCCCACTAGTGATGTCCAGGGTAAGCTTTTTTTCAGTCACCTGTACATTGATTACGAGAAATTTTCGTTTCCATATTTCATGAAACCGTAGTTTTCAAAACGTTGATTTTTATTTTATTCTACGAATTTTCGTGTGCTATCCCTTACAGCCACACTCGTATACCCTGTTGATATCAATGTTATCTATTGATCTGCATGCATTTTATGGAATTTGATTTGGAAAACAAAAACAGATTTTTGTGGTAAACTTGGAAATAAAATTGCGCTGTTTTATTCTTAAAGATTGTAGTATATTGATTGCTCGAATCGGAGGAAACAATAGGGCACAAATTGCAACTTAATCATAGTTACGAAAGTTATAATTCAACGTGTTTGCATAGAAACTCTAGATCATTTTACATCTCCTATATCTCATAAAAGAAAATCTCTGAAAGCTGAAACTTTATGACAACTTTTATTCTACGACTCAAGGTTAATCTAACGTTTTTGGTATTGTGATTGCTGAGATATGCACGATAGGTCGTGATGTCCTGAATTTTATCTTGATGCAGAAATATTTCTTTTCTAATTGTTATACTATTCTTCAACACTTGTGAAATCATTAGAAACATATTTTTCTTAGTATAACTCACACAGTACTTCGTGACAGAGACTGATCAAAAATTCGACTAGTGATTAATTGCAATTTTGAGGATAGCTGAACGAATTAGAGATAATAAATCCAAAATAACTCGTTCTGTCACAATAGAACAGACAAATGGAGCATTATTTGACATTTCTGTCAAAACTACATGATTTACTTAAAAATTACTTTATATGCACGCGTGTCCTTTTCAACATCACTCAAATATCATGGGATAGGCATTCTTTTTCCCCGAGAAATACTGTCATGCAAGAAAAAATGAAGGCGTTGCTTCCGTCTATGTCCAATCGTTATTTTCGAACACGGAAAAGTCACTTTGTTGTCATTAAAATAAATATGAATACTATGCTTGTATGATTCGTATATCAGTGAAGCTTTTCTGAAACATCTGTGGAAGATATTGGGTAAAAATCTTCGATAAATAATACTGGTTTGTTCTAACGATGTATCTGTGCCAGTTACAAGGGGGAAACAGCGGACTTTTGGATTTGAAGTTACTTTGAGCTACTTCAAGTTACTTTCAGCTATTTGAAGTAGCTTATTTTAAACAGTTTGTTCCTACTTCGGGCTACTTGGGTAATACTTTGAACTACTTCAAGTCCGCCGTTTCCCCCTTGGTCAGTTACCTAAATATCAAACTAGAAAATATCCTCGTGATCTTATGCATAAAAAGTAGCATCATCTATTATAGAATATGGGTCAATAAAAATGACTCGAAAAATACTCGCGTGGTCAGAACTGAAACTAATAAATAGCTAATCTTTTGTGAAAAATATTTAAGAAAACTCATTCACTGTATGATTTCTCAGTTATTTGATGTGTTAAATTGCTTTGGCAGGTTAGTTTGTTCTTCCTTAACAAAGTCTTATTTAAAAAAGAAAAGAAAAGAAAATATTGAGAAGTACTTAATTGATCATTTCATTAATTATACTTAATTTGCTATTACAAATACGTATCTTCTCTTCGATGTATTCAATAAGAAAAAATATTGAAGAACTTGTGTTAAATTGTGTTTTTTTAAATAAAATTTCTGTTAAAAATAACAAAGCGAGAAAAAATAAGAATCATAATTTAAATGTTCTACACGGGCATAATGTTTCATATCCGGAATCAAATCGACAATTTGTTCTATGCCCGATACCGGAATCAATCCGACAGTACAGTTTCGATCCGAATCTATGTTCCGGACTGGGTTTCATGACACTAAATGAAGGTCAGACTTTACATGGTTCCAGCCAATCTTGTAAAAAATAACGATTGATAAGATTTCTTCGCTTGTCATTTTAGACTTTTTCAATATCTGAGAAGATTTCAGAACAGAAAACAAATTAACCATAGAAGGTTAAATTTACAAAAATGATTCAAGAAAAATTTAATTATTGCTGAAAAATGAAATCATCAAACTGATTTGCAATACTCTTTCCATTTCTCATATATAATCGGTTCTTGTTTTTTAGTCTGACTTTGAATCATCAAGTGGTGGCGATGATGAAAGTCATGCTGGTGATCTGTCTCATATATCAACTATTCCACCACAATTAAGTATGCTCATATTTTTCTTATTCGTTGTACTTCATTCATTCGTTCTATAGAACTACCTGAAATAAAATGGCGGCGGTCATCTCTGCCATCGTGTGCACCGGACACATCAAATATTGGTTTATGGAATATAATGCGTAAAGCTATTGGAAAAGATTTATCTCGTGTAGCAATGCCAGTTATATTAAATGAACCATTAGGTTTATTACAAAAATTGTGCGAAGAAATGGAATTTTCAGATTTACTCGACCGTGCATCACAAACAGACGATGTTTATCTGCGTCTTGTTTATATTGCTGCTTTTATTGTTTCAACATATTCATCAAATTATTATCGAACTGGAAGAAAAAATTTTAATCCTTTATTGGGTGAAACATATGAATGTATACGGGAAGATAAAGGATGGAAATTCATTGCCGAACAAGTAAAATTTTATTTTCAATTTCTTTTAACAATACTTTAATGTCTTATATTTTGTAGGTCAGTCATCATCCAACAATAAGTGCATGTACTTGTATTTCACCCAATTTTATATTTTCTCAAAGTAGGAAAATGAAATTAGAGGAAATTATATTTCAGTAATTCTTCGTTCTATTCAGAACTACAAGCCAAAGTAAAATTCTGGGGAAAATCAATAGGTAGCTACCTTTTTGTTTTACGAATATATTAATTTGTAATAATAATTGTTTTTAGAAATATTTCCTGATTCATTGAATACATTAATATTACCAAAATACAATGAAACAATAACATGGAATAAATGTACAATGTGTATACATAATGTTCTTTCATCAGAACGATGGATTGATCATTATGGTGATGTTCTTGTTGAAAGTTCATTTGGTACTAAAGCTCGAATTAGCTTTATTCAGGTTAGTTTTTGTTTAAGAAAATAAAACTCGATAGAAAAAGTCGTTTTTTTTGTCTATTTCGAAATTAATTTAGAGTGATTATCGAACACGTTTAAATAGCGTCGCTGGAGATATTGTAGACGTTACAGGGAAAGTAGTTCACAAAATATTCGGCCATTGGCATGAAAATATTTTTTGTGGAAATGATCAAACAGCAAAATGTATTTGGCGACAAAGTACGTAATAAGATTAATGTTTGTTAAAAATATGGTGCTAAAAGAAAGCGATTAGTTCTTACAACATACGAATGAATTAGATTATTAGCAAATCCATGAAGACGAGATTTGTATTATCTATTTTCAGATTTGATGGGCATAGAAACAAAGCAGATTTTTAACTAACGCATGTGAAAATAATCTAGATAAGACGTATGTGATGGGAGCATGATGCACATATGATGCAGGGGCGGATCCACCAGTTAGGCTACCTGGCCATCGCCACCCCCCTGAGGATAGAATACCGGCGAAATTTTTAAAAATGTTTCTATGATTCAACGCATGATATAATAAATATTGCAATATGATATTTAGTCAAAAGATATCAGCTTTGATCGTGAAAATAAGGTTCAGAATATGCAATAAAATAAAGCTCTCTGAGCGAATGACTAATAGCAAGAAGTAGAATAACAGGATTAGTCATAAATATCATCCATTGACAGTTGATCAAGTACACTTAAATATTGAAACGTAACCAACAAAAGCTTATGTGAACATAAACCCTCGAACAAACCTCAATTTTACAAGGATAGTCTAATTGTGTAGCCAGGGGTATTGAAAACTTTACAGGAAATATGTGATTTTTTCAATATAATTTGACCGAAATATCTAAAACATGTAGTAACGACATGTAAATATTTGGGAATGCCTGCTTTGGAGTAACAAATGAATACCATATTCTAGATTGAAATCAGGGGTGCCCCGACTGAGGGACGACGAGGGTGTAACACTCCCC
>OENM01000234.1:92307-113661 GCA_900239745.1 Rotaria magnacalcarata
CCCCCCCCCCCCCCCACCAAAGTTGGAATGGTCGGGGCAACCATGATTGAAATGTATCCTTTGATTACTAAGGTTTTCAAAAAAACAGTAGTCTCAAATTGCAACAAGCACCAGCAAGAAGCAAAAGAAAAGGCATCACTTCATGGTGATTTACTATATAAAACGAAATAAGAATTCGAAAGATTAAGCACACATTTTTAAATACTTCACGAAAATTCATATTAACTTGTTTGAAAATAATTTAAAAATCGCCACCCCCTCTCGAATATCCTGGATCCGCCGCTGATATGATGTTTACTAATTAGTAGTTAGTTTGATAATTTACATGAACCAGGGATCTAATCTAGGTCAATTGTATGTTATTTGTTAATGAAGTAAAACTTTTCCTGGGAACTCATACTGATTTATATCTATACGCCAGGTTATGTTCGGTTTACTTTTTCATAAATCTAATGAGCATCAAATTATTCTTAAAAATTCCAACCGGAACCACTGTTCTTTCTTATGACACGTTTCTGAGATGCAAAGAGAGAATTATTTTGAATGGAAAACATTCATATCTTGTTTTCTCTTTGTGTAAAAAAAATTCTAAGAATAGATCAAAATTTCGGCAACATGCTTACAACTGAGCTCTAGAGGCGGTTCACGAGTACGACGTTCATCAAGATCTTTTTCCTTGTAGTTTACGACGGATTTTCCCATGCAATTAGTTTTCTCATCATTTGAAGGTTAATATTGTTTAGCTAGTTCGATACAATCGCTTGTACATATTTCAAATTTTATTTAGGTGCGGTACCAGAAAATTCAAAGCAATATTATGGTTTTACTCGGTTTGCCATTGAACTCAATGAACTTGATGATGATCTTCGAAAGCAATTGCCACCGACAGATACACGTTTTCGACCTGATCAACGGTTCGTTGACTTTCTTTTGATCTCATACTGTAATATGACCTATTTCTTGTTTTAAATTAGTTTACTCGAAGCTGGAAAAGTCGAAGAAGCTGAAAAAGAAAAAGCTCGTATTGAACAAGCTCAACGCGAACGTGCTGGTCATGTTTTACCTCCAAAATGGTTCAAACGGGATGGTGATTCGCATGTCTTTATTCGTGACGAAGATCCAGGACATAGTTATTGGAAGAAACGCGAAGAAAATTGGACTGGCGTCGAGTTTATACAATTATGGTAGACAGGAATGAAACATGATCGTGCAATTTTAATTCTTGTCTTTTGGCTTCCCTTACTAGTCGTTTTGTTTTTGTTTTTATATCTGGTGAAATGACAAAACTAGAGAGTTTATTGAATATGGACTAGAATAATAAAAAATATTCATGAATGTGCAAATTTGTAGCGTCACTAATTTTCTCTTGATGTAAAATCTTTTTCTGTTTGTTTGACTTTTTTTCCTTCGCCTCAAATTATTATCTCTTATGCTTGTTTTTAACCAATACGACACACGAGTAAGTTATACAGTGCAAAATTAAATGAAAGATAAATTTAAAAAAAACAATATTCAATCGAAAATTTATGATATTCATTATTCAAAAAACTTTGGACAAATTTACCTATGTTTCACATTAGAAAATGTTGAAACCAAGAGTTGACTATGAAATTAATAAAACGCGCTCTTCTGGTCTGCTTTTTTTTGTATATCAGATCATGATATCCTAAGAAGAGTCGAGTGCTAAAAACACACATATGCCTATAGATAACGGGAACCCGGTAAACCATGAGATGAAATTTAAAATATGAACGAGTTAATTCCACACGCAAAACGATGAGAAACAAGAAGTAAGTTTTCTTCTGTCAAGTCAACTACTACAGCTGGTGTCACAAACGAGTATTTTCATATCAAAATCTAGGTACCTCATTGACTCGTAAAAGAAAAAACAACTTGCAGGCTGTAGAGATTAATAGCCATGATAATTTAATTGCTGAATCTAAATCTAAATAGTTCTTTTGGTAAAATGAAGCATGCTATTTTTTTTCTTTCTATAAAATCGGATTTATATGCGAAAAGGTGCTTACTAATATTTAAAAAAGATAAAATTTATGATTTCAATGATCCTCATATGTTCTTTATGCTATATCATGCCGAATTTCTTGCAAAAAAACGGGATTTTCTATTCATATTTTCTAATAAGAAATTGAAGTGTAAATAAGACAAAGAAAAAATTATTATTAATAGTTGCAAATTACATATGCCAATAAAATGATAGCCTAAAGAAAACCACAATTATCTCATTGAATAATTTTTAGTAAATAAATGGAAACACGTAATCATCTATATGAATATGTTGTTCATTCAAATTGTTGCTTTTGATGAAGTTTATTGACATGAAGATTTCCGGTCGTTGAACACAAATTCTATCTTTTTATTTTCTCTTCGATAAGGAACAATATTATGTTCTACTCATAAGTATTATGTTCATATATAAAGTAAGATTCTTCGATTACTATTTAAATATCACAACACAATAATATATTCAATCGCCATTCGATTTATTTCATTCTCGTTGCTATCTTACTTAATTAGGAATTCGTAATTATGCGCAATAGATCAAATTAATATTACAAGGTAAGAAGAAGATTTCATATCGATTTTTCGTTAATTTGGGTTCTGAATGAGAAAATTTGGATACAAACGCATTCCCTTTAATTGTTAGTATATACATGAGAGAAAATTTGATGGAAAATATGCCGTACGCTGAATATAAAGAAAAAGAAAAACTGTCAGCCTAGATCGAGTGACGAGAGTAGTCGGGTTGCTTAGTGGCATTCTTCCTTCTGTTTCTTCATCATTCTTCTTTTCTTTTTTCTTGTATATTTTTTTTATTTTCATAATTATTTTATGTCCATTCTACTCGATAATAATATTGACTAAAAATCTTCGCTGACATAAACAGGTAAATTGTGTACCAATTTTCAAAGTTTTGACTTTTCAAATTTGTTTTTTTATTTTTCAAAAGAAAAAGAGCTTTGCCAAAAATAAAAGGTTTTAGCTATATGCTTAGAGAATTAGAAGACTTTTGTCGTTGTTACTGGTTTCAACATTGATAGGAAGCACTTTTCAAAATTGAAAAGATGATTTGTCAAAAAGAAAATAATAAAAATATCAACTTTAAAACAAAAAATCTATTTGCCAGTAGTACAAGAAGAAGAAGAAGAAGAAGAAGAAGAAGAAGAAGAAGAAGAAGAAAAGCTCAGCAGCCCATTAAATATTTTATTATTACTTTTAGATTGAAATTTCAGCTTGTTTATTGTTAACCCAGAACAAAATAAACTTACCAGGGGTATAAAATGATTTCTTCTTCTTCTTCTTCTTCTTCTTTTCATTCAAATTCAATGACTAATATTGTCATCAGAAATACACAATCGT
The DNA here is from genome assembly GCA_900239745.1 of Rotaria magnacalcarata. NCBI lineage: Eukaryota > Metazoa > Rotifera > Eurotatoria > Philodinida > Philodinidae > Rotaria > Rotaria magnacalcarata. The sequence continues at coordinate 95,686 of OENM01000234.1, forward strand.
TGCTTCTCGAATTCTTACTTTTATAGCAATTTTCTTTAAAACAAAATTGTGCGCGCAGTCATTTTTCAATTAAATATGACAGGACTATCATGATCATTTATGTTAATAGAAAACAAACTTTTGAGTTTACTTAAAAAACTTGCAATTAATACTCATTCTAAGTGAAAAAGATTGTCGTAATTATTGCTTTGAAAAACGTTGCATTCAAGGTTGTCACAAATAAATAGTGAGCACTGAGTATTTAGTTAAGTACGAGAAAAAGAAAAGCAAAAATCCAAACAAAGTGTCAAAACTGTCACTAGAAAAGAAGGTATGGTTCATTAAACATAATAGTGATACTCATTAGTTTTCCCACAGAAAGTGGTTTTATGTATTATGCTTTCACGTACCTTCTTTCTTTTTCTGTTTGCCACTTCACCTTTAGCATCCTCTTCTAGTTATTTTACGTAGTCGCATGGTAGCCAGTCAGAATAAACTATGATGACAGCGATTATCACATATTTCTGTTTTTCCTCTTCTTGGTTTTCTTCTTTCTCATGCCTTTTAGCGTTAGAAAGAAAGAGAATACATGGCTACACCTATGCGTGCATAAAAACTTTAACAAAAAATGCTATATTCATACCCATCCCCACGATCTATTTTATTCTTCATTCATTTACGTCGTTGGTGTGTGTTGTTGTTTTTGTTTTTGTTTTATTCTCCGATCATTCAGAATGAATCGTTTTCATATTTTATTTATTTTACTAATTTGTTTACGTTTACCTTCGCTAAGCTACTGTCTAAGTGTCTATTATACTTTAAAAATGACTAATTCTAAGTTTGCAGACAAAAGAAAACAAAAATTCTATGAAAATATTCTTCATCGTATTTTTTCTTGCTTTTAATATTTACTATCGTTAGTATAGATGTGTGGAGAAAAGTGATTCTTTGATACAGGAAGCCATTTCTCATTTCGCATCGGCATATTCACTGCAAATATACTAGGTAACAATCGATAATGGTTTCTCTTTTACAGGAGCTACCTTTATCTTACAATTATAGTTTAAGAATTATGCCAGATTTCAAAAGAACAAATTAGAAAACAAACAACTTAGCAGTTTTGAAATATGTTTCATTCAATTGAACGGCAATGTATACTCTATGTAAGCTAGTGAATGAGTAGAGTAGTAGATTCGATTTGCTTTGCCTTTTTCTTCCTTTTATGTTCTCATATTCGTAGTTTTTAATGCATCTGGTGTGTTAAATATGCAACATCGGTATGTTTTTTGTTTTATTTTTCTTAAAATTATTATTCAACCATGTGACAAAAAAGTATGTCTATCGATCTTACCTTATCGGCGATGTTTGAAGAGCACCGCCTATGCTTATGTGTTTACACGCACGTATTTATAATTAGAGACAACCTTAGTACTTATTAGATAGTCGTCTTCTTTAATTTATTCATATTTCAAAGGTACACTGTTTTGTGTACTGAGTATTAACCATTCAATATAAGACACAACGTTTACAGTTTCCAACAACCATAAAAACCTAACTAGAAGTGTTTCGCTGACGTCAATCAAAAGTAAATATGCAGCTTGGTTGACGTACAAAAAGAATGTGTGTTTGACAATTTCATTGTATTCTATGTTTTCAATTTCAACTGCATACATAAAAAATGTTTTATTTTTGTTTTCATTTTCAAGATTGTGTATTGCTCTCATTGAATGATCTATCTATGGGTACACAATTTAGTTCGGCCACGCTGGACGATGCCACAGTGGCTATGATTAAATGTAAAACAAGAATGACATCGACTGAAATCACAGGCTGGCTTAATGAACTCAAAGTAAACATTCTAGAATTCTTTGTACCGTTATTTCATCAATAATATTAGATTTCTTTTATTGTTATTTTAAATGTATGAAATTTCTGACTAGTTTCCAAGGAAAAAATTTGAATGAATCCAAACGAATTATAGAATGTGAACGAGAAAATTCTTGTTGATGTCGTTTGTAGTTTTGCATAGAGCAACAAATAATCAAATGGCTTCTGTAACATGTTCTGTGTTGATTAGATCATTGTAAAAACGAGAATAAATAGAAACGTAAGAAAATGTCTACGATTCTTTTCCCCTAATCCTTAAACAAAACAAAAGAAAAATATTTTCATCTATCTTTTCAATAGACCTAAGAGATCTTCATAGTCCTCTAATGAATTTTCTCTGTCATTAGAGCATAACCAATTCTTTTTATTTTCAACAACAATAATAATAATAGCGAATCCTAATATTTTTTATTCTATCATCATCTAGTCACGATGTCCAAATGGTAAAATGACAAAAAAAGATATGTTAAAATGTTATAAAGATTTAAGTTCATGTGACATGGACAAAGTTGAACACGTTGTTAATGCTATATATAAAGCTTTCGATGTAGATAATAATGGTAAAGTAGGTAAGAATTTCTTGCTTTTGTGTTTTTTTAAACTATGTATTTTATACTCAAACATATTTCTTTTTTTTGTATCAATAGATATCAAAGAGTTCGCTGTTGGATTTTTATTAACTACAAAAGGTTCGGTAGAAGAAAAACTTGATTATACTTTTCAACTCTATGGTATAAAATTTTTAAAGGAAAAGAATAAATCGATTTATTTTTTTTATTTTTCTAGATATTGACAAGGATGGCTTTATTGACCAATCTGAGATTGATATTATGGCTAAGGTATGTCAAATTTTAATTATAGCGTAGCACTATCTGCTAGAAATAAAAGAAAAAATAAATGCGGAAACATCGGATTTGCATCCGATCGTTATGTGCACTTCAAAAACTGAGTCGATTTATATATGTTGTGAATAATTCTGAGAAAAAAATGTTTTTTGAAAAAAATCCCTGTACCCCCCTCCAGGAATGGTCTGATCAATAATGACAATTGTTTCAATAACTCAGCCATTTCTCGACGGATCCCTCTCATTTTCAAACTCGACTGAGATATTGATGAAATCATTCTGTGTACAAAATTTCATGACAATTGGATGAGGCTTTCAAAAGTTATCGTGTTAACGGACGGCCGGACACACTGACCGAATCTAGAGTGTACTCACTTTTTGAGTATACAAAAAGTGCTCATAGACGATCTTTTATCGTTTTTCCGATGTTGAGGAGAAATGCTGATGTTTTATTTTTTCTACTTTCGCTTTAAATCATATTTCACAGAATATTCTTATACATTTATTCGTTTATTTTTAGTATGTTCTACGGATGTTAGGTGGTAATGGTAGTGAATCCGAGTCGGTTGAATTGCTCAAACATTTTATTAGTTCATGTCACTGTAATGAACAAGGCCTAATAACAAAGGAAAGTTTTGTTCGAGCCTTGTCCAAAAACGAATTACTTTGTCAACTTTTATCTCCCTTTACGTAACAAAAAGAAACAATCCATCGCGTTTACATCATGAATGCAAAGAGAAAAACTAAACGCTTCCTTTTGATTTATTATACTTCCCAATGATTGTAAAACTTTCGATTTCTTTTATTTCATGTATCTGTTTGATTGTCATATGTATTTTTATTTTTGAAAAAATGATAAAAACCAACCAAATTAATTTAAAATTGAAAACATCCTATTCCAAAAAGATTTCTTTTAATGAGAAAATTCTTCAATGAAAAAAACTAACATATATGTGAAGAATTATCACCATATACTGTATGAAATGAATGTATGTCTACACAGAACACTTGTTCGATGAATTTTATAGTATGCTGTTTTTTATTTTATTTCTGTCGAGTACAATAAATAAAAAATAGAAAAGTCAATAGAATTCAGATTATGTTATAATAATAGCTGCTTTGATGATGCTGATATTTTTTTTTTTCTACAGCAAATGAAATCATAAAAAAAGGAGTACAGATTGATTTCGTCATAGATGAAAGAAAGATATTTTGCACCGACAAGTTACAGTGTACAGTGTACTTTGCAATTTAATCAATTAAGGAGCACGGTATAAATATATAGGACAAGTCACTTTTTTACAGTTGCAGTTTGTGGATAATGTTATATTATTTATTTGCAGATTTCATCAAATCATTTGTAGACTAGTACTCAGAAAAAAATTTTAAAAACAAACTCGACATAATCATTGATCTTTAAGATTAAAACCGACTCTTCAGTTTCTATTTAATTCTTATTTACTGATTAAGCCTAGTCTTTTACCTACAAAAGTATCGACGTGCAATATCATAGAAGTTCCATTATTGTGTAAAGCAACATAGGTAAATTTCTATTTTCAGTGTAAAATCGCGCTTGATAACCCTCACTCGAAAACAGTAACCCAAAGTTACCGTACCTTAATGTACCGAATTGATTACGATGATAAATTTAGCTTTCCCCCTAGGATTCAAAGAAGATTTTTTCTGGCATATTCCTGATCTTCCGTGATCTTAACACTTTAACTTGTATATTCTCGTTAGTAAAGTAAGATTCGCATATCTATAATATATCACGAATAAAGAGAGAGAGAGAGGGCACTCTAAATGGTTATAATATTGATACGCCGGAAAACCTTAATATTTATGAGAAAATGTCAACATCGATAGTTAAAGCTATGCGAAGATGTTAAATACTTTTTTTGATGATTCTCATCAACTCTCATATAGCGATCATGCAAAGATTATTCAAGAAAAATGAGGCGGATTAAATCTATTTGACATGTAATGTCTGCTGGTGATGAATGGGTACCATTTTGTACAAATTGCGGTTCCGTAAATCACTCACTAAACCAAATACACATTTGTGGAAAATCCACGATACAAATTTTCCGATCACCAATTGTGGATTTTTGATTTGGGAAATTTAGTTTGGGGATTTTCGAATTTGTGGATAATCTAAAATAGAAAAAACAGTGTGTGAAATCCTACTTTGTACAATAATTTAATCGCTGCCACGCTATTAACAAGCGAAAACTGTGACGAAAAACATATATAGTATAGAATGATGCTGGTAACCAGAATATTTGTTTTTTAATTCAACATAGCTGTACATGAGAAAAATAAAATTTTCAAAATGAGAAATATATATGCTAATCGTTTATGAATAGTCGTAGGCTGTTATCAAGTGTAGAATAAGATTAAACTGTAAATCCAAATATAACAATATACATCTGTATCGATGAACTCTAAAATGAATCTGGTGGCTAGAATGTATATTCTGTTATTCAACATGAGTTTAGATTAGGATAAAAATATCATTTTCAAAATAAGCAATGTGCAGCATTCGACTACAAATAAGTTATTGACTGTAGTCATATGTAGAATATGATTAAACTGCATATTCGAAGAAAATAAAAAAAATACATGAATCGATGAAGGATATGGAATGAATCTTAAGTGAATGATAAATAGATTAACGGATGAAAGAATTGAGACTAGACAATTTTCTGATTAGTCAACATCTGCCGGCAGCATAAATGTATAGAAAAAAAGGATTGTACGAAACCTTTTGCCACAGATACTTCTAAGAAGCCTCCTACGAAACATCAAAAGAGATTTTATGCGGAACCCCGTTAGCTACGAAACCTAAAAAAAAAGGTTTGAAGAACTAATGCGGTATCTGGTGGTAAACAATGAAGTTCAACGAAACCTCAAAGAATTCGTTTGATACCATTTCTTTCAGTGTAGTCACTAACAAAATGCAAGTGCAATCTTCGGTGTGTTTCCTTCATTATTAGACTGTACAACTTTGTTCAATTGACAAACCGTTTGATTAAGAAGACATAAATCAAACCTGCAAGGCATAGTTCAAAATGAATATGACACGTAAACGATGCAGTTGGCAAAAAACGTTTTTTTAAATATCCGCTCGTAATAAAAGAAGATAACATATTCTGATCACCAGATTCGTTCCATAGTTCATCGATTCATATGTATTTTTATTATCTTCCAATACATGGTTTAATCTCACTCTAAAATTGATTACAGTCAACGACTCATGTGTAGTTGAATACTGTACATTGCTTATTCGGAAAATTTTATTTTTCTCATGTACAGCCATGTTGAAATAAAGAACAAACAGTCTGGTTGGCAGAATCATTCTATAGTATATGTTTTTCGTCACAGCTTTCGCTTGTTAATGTAGTGTGGTAGTAATTAAATTATTGTACAAAGTAGGATTTCACACACTGTTTTTTCTATTTTAGATTATCCACAAATTCGAAAATCCCCAAACTAAATTCCCCAAATCAAAAAACCCCAATTGGTGACCGGAAAATTTGTATCGTGCATTTTCCACAAATGTGTATTTGATTTAGGGAGTGATTTACGGAACCGCAATTTTTAGAAAATGGGATCCTATCGTTAGTGATCGGTACAATAAGTACTTAAATATTATATTAGAAATATAATCTCTTGAGATTTGTTTTCTATGCTAACATAAAATATTCTCATGTGAAGAAATTTCTATGTTATCCAACTATGAGATTAGAAGATAATAGCTTCCATAGACAGAAACCGAGTCGAGTCGAGTCGAGTCAGACCTACAGTCGAGTCGAGTTTGATTTGAGAGACTCGAATTTTTAAAGTTTTCGCTGTTTCTTTCAACTGTTCCTCGACATTGACCATTATTATCAGTTGTTGCATTGAAATGATACAAATCTCACTCAATGCAGTGAATAAATCGAACAAAAACTACGAGAAATGAACGGTTATGAACTGACGACGTTCAATAGACAATAATGAATGACATACAATGACTTTCATTGTATTCAATACATCAGGTTCTATTCACCAATTAGTCACGTAACAATGAATTGACCGGGTGGATTTCCGTTTTGTCGAAATTAACACCTCTAACGGAAATTACTTCAAACCAAAGCAAAGCAGTAGGGGTGTGGGTGAAGGTGATTTTTCGACGAAACGGGACCTAACCAATCGACTGATCACGGATATATATACAATTGTTGTTGCTGCTGTTGTTGTTGAAGAAACCGGCTATTGTAAATTATTGTTGTTGTTGAAAAACTCTGCTTCTGAAAATTCGTTGTTTGAGTCGATTCGAGTGGACTTTTTTCAAATATGTGTCGAGTCGAGTCTGATTTTTTTTGGCTCGTTTCGGTCTATGATAGCTTCGATATTTTGCATGATTATGTTGAGATGAATTTATTTTTTAATCAAATCATTTGTTAAGTTTAAAAAAGAAAGCAAGAAAAATATGAGATTTGATAGTTTGAAAAATTCAACAAAATTTATCACAAAAGTACTTTAACTGTCATGGTCTCTTTTTGCAATCGATGCGTATTATTGGATTCACCTTTTTTATGTAAAAAAGTCATGATCATCAATACGAGATCGTGAACTGCTACCACCATAAGTATTGTTAGCATTATAAGAGGATGAATAATTTGGTTTTTTAGTTGAATTCGGATAATCATCATCTTCAAATTTTGAGCTTGACATTGGTTTCGACGACGAATGCGGTCGATCTTCATTATCATGTTTCCAACGGATTGTCGATTTTGGGGATGAATAAGAATTATCGTTAAATTTCGATGTTGAATAATCATTACTGAAAGTCGAACGTGTTATCGACTTTGATTTGGAATAATTATTATTCTCATCATCATCATCGTCATCCTCATAGTTTACAGTTGTTTTTTTTCTTGAAGATGATAATGGACGATTATCATCGTCGTCGTCATGTCTCGAACGAGTAGTTATTTTCGGTGAAGTTCCTCGATAGTCCTGATCAAGATTTAGACGACTGGACGGTCGTTGATAGCTTTTATTATGTTCAAAATCATAATTTTTATTTGTTTTTGTTGCTGTTTTTGAATAATTATCTTCATCGTCATCATCATCATAGGTATTGGATGATTTCTTTGATGTTGTATTCATAAGGCGATTGTTTGTTCTACTGTAAATATCATCGTCATCATCATCAAAACTTGATAATGGTTTTTTAGTACTCGAAGAAAATTTATTTGTCGAAAAGGTTGAATTATCAAATCGATCGCTTAACTAAGCAACAGTAAAAAATAAATATGTTTGTTAATAAAAAAGAAAAGAAAAGAAACATTTACTTTTGGTTTTTGCTGTTTATATAAATCATCTTCGTCATCACTACCATTGTTACGTTTCGATAATAAACCATTCGTATAAGATTTCGTATCATGCACAAGCGGACTCATATTTCGTCGTTTTGAATCACTTACTATTGATGATTTTGAATGAAGCTTGGATAACATATCATCACTTTTTCTTAGTTTAAGAGGTGATGAAGCTGACCAAGGAGTTTCTTCAGGAAACGGCTCATATGTAGATCGAAAGGGTTTCGGTTCATTACTACTTGATCTCTTTGTTACTGCATCATTATTCTTTATAGGACCGGTTACCTTTTTTTTCTTATTAAAATCATTTCCAATAGATGATTTACTACGATAAACATCATCATCATCATCGTCATTGTCACTGTAGGCTTTAGTTTTGGTTTTACTTGGAAATATACTTGGAAGTTTTTCAGTAGTCATTCTTGAATGATAATCTGTATTTTTATTTGTAAAACTAGTCGTTTTTCTCTTCGAATATTTATCATCGCTCGCATTTCCATCACTATCGTATTGATTAGTTTTTCGACTTGTTCGATTAGTTTTTGCTTGCGTAATACGTAAGTTTAGTTGTGTATAATTCTCATCGATTGTTCGAATTAACCATGAGAAACCCTTTCGTATCGATTCATCGACTGATCCTTCATCATCTTGAGGTAATGCCGTACATAATTCCTTAATAGAAATTTTAATTAAGATTTTTTATTTTGCTTGAAAATAACAATATAACGTACAATTTTATGTTTTGCTTTTAATTTTTCGATATTTAATCTACGTCTTAAATCATTTTCGTTACTTAGAGCACCTCTTTGATCTTGTTTGTTGGCCAAACTTATTTTAGAACAAGGGAAAACCTTATATAAAAGATCAAATAACGATATAGCTTACATAAGAATCGGTTTATCTTTAAGTTTAACATTTCCAAGCAAATTTTCTAGAGTTTCTTGATTTTCTTTTAATCGATTTTTTTCACTTGCATCAAATACAAATATTAAACCATGTATTTCATCATAAAATTGTGGCCATGAATTTTGACGAAATTTTTTTTCACCACTTACATCAATCATTCGTACACGTTGATTTTTATTTGTGTTGCCAGCAGCATTTTTTCCATTCATTGGAAAGGGAACCATTTTTGAGTTTGAACCCATAGTTGGTTGAACGTCTTCTGTTGGATCTAAAAATATAAAACTAATTAGAAGATTGCGAATAAAATCAGTATATTACCTCCTTCAATTGCTTTAACTGTCGACGTTTTACCTAAATAAATCTCGTGTAAGAAACAAAATGCATATGAATAGGACCCTCTTACCGGCATCATCAAGACCAAATACACCAATTGTAATATTCCTAAAGAAAAATATTATTCGTTTTTCTCAGACATGTGAACAGCGCAACATATTCAGAAAAGGCACAATTATTTTTCAATGTTCATGTCTAGAGATAAACTATCAAATGAAAATCTCTCAGTTTACTTTTTCACGTTTATCTAGTATTGAGATCGAAAATCTATAAGCCCTTGGCTTTTTTATGAAATTTTGAAGCTGTACTGTATCTCACTCATAACTAAATCACTTCATTAGGAATTTTTTATAGGAGACTCAAAAAAGCATCGAATTTCTCAATTATTTTCTTAGCCGAAGGGTGTGGGTTACACTATTGATCAAATAAAATCAGTACATCAATCATTATGTCAATGTTACGTTAACATTGCAACTACGCATGAAACTAATTTGTATCTTGATAGTGAAAAAATATGAATACGAAATTCTTCTTAGATTAGTCTTCTACTCGGGGTTCTTTCTTTTTCTCGTAAACGTTTATTTTTATAGACAAATTTCAGAATTGATCTTCAAAAACTTTGATCTTCAGACTACATTTTACAATAGGTAGTTTCTGTAGACTCATACTTTTTGAATTTGTTTTACCAACCACTATGGAACACTTGGTATTACTCAAAAGTTATTCAAGCATAAAATATTGAACAGATTGGAATAAAAGAAAAGGAAGTAATCCATATTTACATTTCAAAAGTATTGAATACTTCATGCTTCTTTGATATTAGAAACATGATTAAATTTTATTTGTATCAATCATAAAAGCAACAAATTTTGTACAAGGATAGAGGAGACGTATTGAAAGTAAGTTGTTTCAATATAGCTAACTTATCAAATTTGAGCAGCTTGTTTTTGTTTTCAAAAAATCTCAGCTTTTTCAATTGAATTTAGATAAGAAAATTTGACTAATACCAAGATTTTCATATCACTATTTTGTCTACATTATTTCCAATTGTTTGAATCGAGTACTTCAAAACTTTTTTGACACGTCCTTGAAACGTGTCGAAACGGGTAATCTGATTGTAAACTTGGCATACGCAATTGTTTAGATCGAAGCTGAATTAATTTTAGCTTTATAAGGAGAAAATTTGGTTATAGATTCCAATTATTATTCACTTCAGTATCGTCTTAGACACTTGCTAATCTACGCATTTCGCTTGTGTAAATAAACTTTCGGCGCAATATATGTTTGTCGCCTCTGGGTGCGTTTCTTATAAACGAATCTTTGTAAAGAAAAATTTCAAACTAGTTATTTTAACGTACTTCTTATCTTCCTTTTGTGGAGATTCCGGATATGATTTCGAATTTTTACATGAGGCAGCGCCCATTTTGTAATTTTAGTTCATTCTAAGTTGCAAATATATTTACCTAAAGCATAAAAGAAAGGAAAAAACTTAAAATCGTAAGTAGGTTGGTTAATCGACAAACAACAGAATGTTTTATTTTGCTATTTCTCTTCTCTTTCTCTTTTGGCTTTGTCAAGAAAAAGAAGTTGACAACACAACACCATCCAAACGGCTTGCTCTATGGCAGCAACTACCAAAAAAAAAACTTTTTCAAGCAGAGGTCACCCAAAAACAAGAAGTTTTTGGATCGTTTTCAAGAATTATAACTGTAGTTTAAGTTTGACGTGGATTCCGATTTCCAATCTAATTAATGAATAGGAATCCACCGAATAGGTTATCTCATGATTATATATTTTTATATATGAAAAAACCGCAACATGTTGGCATATGTATTTATCTAGAATCAAGTTTATGTCACATATATCTATTCGTTATGCTCCAATCACGCCCAACAATGATACAAGCGGTGAATTAACATGAAAATATTCTTTTTCACTGACTAGTCTGAAAGCATACCGCCATTTAATCACACGAACTCCTTTGACAGGTCAACTCGATCATATAATAGCAACGTTTTTAGAGCATAATCATGTCTGCTGTGCTCGATACAAGCGGGAAACGGCGAACTTTTGAACTTTAAGTTACTTTGAGCTACTTTAAGCTACTTCAGGTTACTTTCAGCTATTTGAAGTAGCTTACTTTGACGTACTTTTCGACTTCAAATTTTCATGAAGCTACTTGAGGTTACTTTAAGATACTTGTTCCTACTTTGAGCTACTTCAATTAGTCTACTTTGAAGTAATTTGGCGTACTTTTCTACTTCAAGTCCGTCGTTTCCCCCTTGGCTCGACATCATTTTCAGAACACGATTGAAACATAATTTCAGTGCAAGAGTCATGTGAAGTTTCTCAACCGAATTCATCTGATAAGGTTCGTTGTCAAAACCATTGACATTTTATAAAAGCCCATCACTTCGATGACTTTTTGAAAGCAACAATTTTTTTTTAGTCATTCAGATTTATGAAAATCATGTAGATGTCACCTGTAGATGATTGCGTTTTCTTTGATAGACCAATAGAGACCAGTCATACAGTACTCTGCCTAGTGATAGTGGAGTTCAGTGGTAAACGTAGGAATAACATCGATTACTTATTTTCATTCTTACATATACGTAAAATTTCTTCGAGATCAATCCAATCAATTTTTCTTTAAAAATCAAAAATGATGTACGGTGGTGGCGGTTCTCAACAAGTTATGATTCTAAGTATGCAAGATAACCGGTATGGTATGGATCGAGTTCGTTTCTTTTTTTTTCTAGATGCAGGTACAAAACGAAATCAAGGAAAAAGGGCCCAAATGAGCAATATTTTCGCAGCTAAAGTATTGCCTTTCCTACCCCCCAATAATATAAATCACTAAATTCTCTTTACAAGACAATTGCTGATACGATTCGTACTTGTCTTGGTCCACGAGCAATGCTCAAAGTACGTTGTTTTTCTCTCGAGTAAAATTTTTCCTAAAATGATTGTTTAATAGATGGTACTTGATCCTATGGGTGGTATTGTTTTAACAAATGACGGCAATGCTATTCTACGTGAAGTATAACCTACAAGTTGAATCTTTCAACTCGTTTTTTACGACTTATTCAGATTCAAGTTCAACATCCTGCTGGTAAATCAATGATTGAAATCAGTCGAACACAAGATGAAGAAGTCGGCGATGGTACAACAAGTGTTATTATTTTAGGTAAATTTTGACCTATGACGTTTAGAATAAACAAAATAAAATGTTTGTTATTTAGCTGGTGAATTACTAGCTCAAACAGAGCAATATCTTCAACAAGGTTTACATGCAACAGTAATTATTCGTGCTTATCGAAAAGCCCTTGAAGATTGTGTTGAAATAATGAGAACAAAAGCTAGTATACCAATTGATATTAACAATCGTGAGGAAATGCTACGCGTTGTTAAAAGTTGTATTGGCACCAAATATTTATCAAGATGGTATGTTTGAAATTTTATTTTTCGTATATAGCTAAATTAAATTAGGAGTGATTTGGCTTGTCAAATATCACTTGATGCTGTACAAACTGTAATGATCGATGAGAATGGACGCAAAGAAATTGATATTAAACGATATGCTCGTTTTGAAAAGGTTCGTTATTACTTTATATTATTTTCTATCGTAAATTATTTTTTTCTCAATTTAGATACCAGGTGGTTCCATTGAAGATTCATGTCTACTTAAAGGAGTTATGCTTAACAAAGATGTTGTTCATCCAAAAATGAAAAGGTACCACAAGGAGATTGATAAATCAAAATATAATTACAATCTATTATTTTAATTGTCTACTTAGACGCATTGAAAATCCACGCATTATTTTACTGGATTGTTCACTTGAATACAAGAAAGGTGAAAGTCAAACATCACTCGAATTTAGTGGTGAACCTGATTTTACGTACGTATAAATGTTTTCATTTTGAGAAATATCACAAAAATATCTGTTATTGGAGGTCACTTGTTTGTTTGTGTCTGTAACGATGGTAAAGGCTAGTTGCCAAGTAATGTAGGGTTACTTTTTTTGTTGACTGTGTGTAACGGTGACAGAGAGGCTGGTTACTAAGGTCAGTAATGGTAACCTCTTGCCCACTCCCCCTGTGTTGCTAATATACAATGGACATGATGATGAACTCAATAATGTCTTTGATGAGGGGAGCGGGGCGTAAAAAATCTTGCTGTCTTATATTTTTCTCAGTTCTATAAGTACTGTAGTATGACCCAGTGCATACTCGCGTTATTACAACTGATTCTAGGATTTTTTGAAAAATCTTGAATTTATTTCATTTTTTAATAGCCGTATGTTACAATTGGAAGAAGAAAGCATTCGTGAAATGTGTCAAGATATCATTGCTCTTAAACCCGACGTTATTGTTACTGAAAAGGGAATATCTGGTAAGAGGAAAAACAAATTCTTTACTTTTTCTGTTTGAAAAATAATGGAATTTAGATGTTGCTACTCATTTTTTGGCTGCTGCTGGTATATCGGCTTTACGTCGTGCAAAGAAATCCGATAATAATCGAATCTCACGAGCAACTGGTGCGAGCATTGTCAATGAGACATCCGATTTGAAAGAACAAGATGTTGGTACAGGTTGTGGCTTATTTGAAATAAGAAAAATTGGCGACGAGTAAGAATAGACGAAAGTTAATTTACCCGGAAATATTTTTATCATCTTACTTTAGATATTATGCATTCTTTGATCAATGTAAAAACCCCAAAGCTTGTACAATCATCTTACGTGGTGCAAATAAAGATGTTTTAAATGAAATCGAACGAAATTTTCATGATGCAATGAATGTAACACGCAACGTCATGCTTGAACCACGATTAACACCAGGTGGGGGCGCTGTTGAAATGGCGCTTTCTAGGTTTTATTTTCCAAAAGTCAATGTTTTGTTTCAATAATTTTTGTTTTATTTCAGAGCCCTCGATGCCATGAGTAACAGTCAGAGTGACGTGAAGGATGATTTTTTTCAAGGAGTTGAAAAATATCCTTATAAAGCAGTTAGTCGTGCATTGGAAATTATTCCACGAACATTAATACAAAATTGTGGTGCTAATGTTATAAAACAGTTAACAGTACTTCGTGCTAAACATCATCAACAAGCAGATCAATTTTCATGGGGTATTGATGGCGAAACTGGTCAAATAGTTGATATGCATCAATTTGGAATATGGGAACCGATTGCTGTTAAAATGCAAACAATCAAAACAGCCATTGAAGTAAAATAATATATTTGTTGGCATCTTTTTCTGTTCAGAAAACTTTAATTCTGTTTTTTTTTTCTTTTAGACCGCTATTTTATTACTTCGCATTGATGACATTGTATCAGGTACAAAGAAAGCAAGTACTTTAACAGAAGGATCAGGACAAGGTGATGGAAAACGAAAGAAAGACGAAGAAGAAAACAAAGCAACCGACGAGTCGAATAAAGATTGAGATGAACATGCAAATAAGTCAATGAGCCAATGTCCACTTTTTTTAAACCATACAAAGAGTTGTGCATTTTTGCAAAGTATTTCATCTATTTTTTTATTATTGTTATTGTTGATTATATTTACTCTTCAAGAACAAACGTTCGATACGTAAAACAAATGAAATGAATATCGGAATTTTTTGATCGCGTTTTATGTATAAACTAATAAAAAAAATAACAAGAAAAGTCAAACTTTAAAAAAATGTTTTCTTCTCGAAACTGTCTCTCAAAAACAACATTACTGT
Source organism: Rotaria magnacalcarata (assembly GCA_900239745.1). Classification (NCBI taxonomy): domain Eukaryota; kingdom Metazoa; phylum Rotifera; class Eurotatoria; order Philodinida; family Philodinidae; genus Rotaria; species Rotaria magnacalcarata. The sequence goes on from OENM01000234.1 coordinate 110,728, forward strand.
GTCCATCATACTTCACGTACTAAATTTGAAAGAATAAGACAATAAAGAATAGATGTGAGTACGGCGTCAGTGATCATTAAAAATGAAAATACAATATCGAACGACTTTGTAATTCATTTTTTTCAATCTATGAAGAATACAAATTTGAACGGAATCAAAATTAGACTAATATCTATGTAATTGTACATGTATACTTCAGATATTTTTTTAATTTCTGTGTTGTGATATATATATACAACATTCTCTCAGTTTTTTCTATTAAATGTTGAATACCTAAAACATATGAAACGAAAAGATTCCGAAGATTCTTCAATTCAAATAAGGAAATATGGTAGAATTGTGCTATGAAAAATAATATAAGTGAGATGAAATAATGATTTCATATTCTAGTAAGTGATACGATAAATGAGCATATATTAGGAGCAATCGAGAGAATTTTAAAAGAGAGCAGATGATTTCAACTGTTCTGACGCTGATAAAAAATAAGATTATTTTAAATTTTTCTCAAGAAAAGGACCGAATATTTCTAAATGAACAACAATCAATTCACACACGACGAAACAACTGTCAACATTTTAACTGAAAAATTACACTTTAGATTTCAAACAGTTACATGCAATGAAAAACACTCTTGTATTTTTTTCTTTAGCTCAAAATACTATATTTTGCAATTGTTCTCTATTATGTTAGCTGACCTTATAAGTCTTGCTTTGACTACTTTTACTTTTGTTCAATAGTATCCGAAGATATAGAAATCAGTTCCATATTTTCAGACATCAAAACATGCTTCCATAGTGAAGAGTGTAACACTGTACCCATCGTTAAAAAAAGAAAGGATTTTATTCAAATAGTGTTTAGAAAGGGATGTTCGAGCAAATTGTTTTTGGGTGTTGTAGGGCCTACTTTTTTCTGCAAAGCGTTGTACCATCGCCAAGACGTAGAAAACTGATGTCAACACGTTGATCATCTCTGATGAAATCGTTCGTCTTTCTAATGGCAACTGTTTGCGCACTTGTATCAGTTTCATCTACAACATGTCCATTCCACAATGTGTTGTCGACTGCAATCAGTCCATTGGAACGAAGTAACCGCATGGACAGATTGTAGTACTCTAGATAATTAATTTTGTCAGCATCGATAAAAATAAAATCGAACGATCCTTCACCGTATTCTTCAATCAATTTTTCTAGCGTTTCAATAGCTGGTCCAATTCTCAAATTAATTTTGTCCCGGACACCTGCTTTAACCCACAGGTCTTGACGAATATATTGATCATCAATATCACATGTAATCAGTTGGCCATCAGATGGTAAAGCGAGTGCAATGGTCATAGATGTATATCCAGTAAATGTACCGATTTCGACTAAAATAATCGTAAGCAAAGTTTTGTTTAGTCTTAATAGAATTTAGATAGAAGAAAAAAACATTACTGCATCGTTTGCAATTCATAAGTCGAATGAGTACTTGAAAGAATTGAGCTTCATCAAGTGAACCAAGCATCCGTGAAAGTCCTGATATTAAACAAAAGGAAGTGATAATCATCATCGTCATTAGCACAAAAGAAATCTGATGGTTCAGAACTACCTGGTAGAGATTTACTGTATTCAATCAACTCGAGCTGTTCAGTTGTGAAATGAAGTGAATGTTCATAAATGTATTGATCAATAGGATCTCCTAACTCCTGAATCTTGCCGGTCCAAGCCATACTTCGATTGTCTATTGTAATAACAAATGTTTCAATGTAACTCGATGTAATCTGTGCTTACTTTGTGTCGACACCACGTTATGATGGTAAAAGGAAGAAAGAAAAAAAATATCGAAAGGAAAAGAAAGTCGTAAGAGGCCGCCATAATGGAACGAGTAAATATTTCTCTTTTGATTGGCTCCTATCATTTAACTTGCTCATAATTTAGTCGAAGATATACTAATGGGTTTTCATTATTTTAAATATAATGACTACTCTATCTAATACAATTTCATTCATTATGTCTCAAAAGGGGAAAAAATGCTGATTATCGACAATTTCATCTTCAAATTGAATTAAACAACAAGTACAAAAAAATATTATCGATGTGTAGATCCACATTGTACTGTAACCGTACATACAGATGTTGATGATGTTATGTTAAACATTAATGGTGACTACTGTCATCCATGTGTACCAGAAGAAATGCAAATTCGAAAATTTAAACAAGCTGTGAAAATCTGTGCTGTAAATGAAACAACACCTATTCCTCAAATTTATGGCGAAGAAGCAACACGAATCGATCGATCAACATTATCAATAGCTTCTTTACTATCTCAGAGAGAAATTAGTCAGTGAAAAACTTGATGTTCTTTTATCCAGAAGAGTGAGGGTGTGGGTGTGACTGCGTCTGTGGGTTTGTCTTCTCCTATCACCCACACTCTCAAGATAGTCATAAACACATTCGAAATTATAACAAGCAAGAATATATTTCAATCGTGAATCTTGAGGGTGTGGGTGATAGGAGAAGACAAACCCACAGCCGCATCCACACCCACACCCTCTATATATTGAAGTGAAGAATACATTTTGAATCCAAATAAATTTTTTTTAAATTTATTTAATTATTTTCAACTAATTATTTTTTAATTGATATAATTATTTCAAATTAATTTTTTAAAATTTATCGAATTATTCTAAACTAAATTTATTTAAACCCAGGTCGAAATGGTACGGCGGGAAACGACCGGATCTGATAGTTTTTCCCGTGAAATCCTGGGGATCAGGATCCCACAAGCGGTTCTGGCGAGCGGTTCCGGTTTATTCCCACCACTTCTGTCGACAGGATGGGATCATCGAATGCGGTTGCCGTTTCCATCAAGTTTCCCGACTACGGTTCCGACAGTTTTAGTCCGTACCAGGGTCCCACCACGTTTCCTATCGTTTCCATGCAGTTACCCGGTCAGATT